>VUQS01054913.1:0-10616 GCA_015108495.1 Heterochromis multidens | reverse complement strand
AGCTTGTAGAAAAGGAGCCAAAATGGACAATATGGACTGCAATTGCTCTTGAATGTTTGGTAGAAAGGCGCACACGGTATGTTTGTGTATTTTACTTTGTGTGTACGTTTTATTTGGGTCGTAATTTTATTTTGCTGACAATATCTGTGTTTTCATTGCTTATTTCACCGTAGTTTTTCACGGTGTTTGCTGGTGAAGAGGAGATTAAAATACTGGTTAAATATCAGTTGGAGCATGGCCCTTTATTCTACTTCAATCATCAAAAACAGCCCTCGGGAGCAGTTACAAATGTTATTTACCAACTCTTGATATAATTGTCCTAGACTAATAACAAATTTAAAATCCTTCTCCTCACATACAAGGTCTTGAATAATCAGGCCCCATCTTATCTTAAAGACCTCATAGTACCATATCACCCCAACAGACCACTTCACTCTCAGACTGCTGGCTTACTTGTGGTTCCTAGGATATTTAAAAGTAGAATGGGAGGCAGAGCCTTCAGCTTTCAGGCCCCTCTTCTGTGAAACCAGCTCCCAGTTTGGATTCAGGAGACAGACACCCTCTGTACTTTTAAGATTAGGCTTAAAACTTTCCTTTTTGATAAAGCTTATACTTGTGGCTGGATCAGGTGACCCTGAATCCTCCCTTAGTTACGCTGCAATAGGCCTAGGCTGTTGGGGGCTTCCCATGATGCACTGTTTCCTCTTCACTCACCTTTTGTCACTCACTATGTGTTTAAACACCACTCTGCATTTAATCATGAGTTATTATTAATCCCTGACTCTCTTCCACAGTGTGTGTGCCCCCCCCCCCCGAGCCTGGTTCTGCCGGAGATTTCTTCCTGTTAAAAGGGAGTTTTTCCTTCCCACTGTTGCCAAGTGCTTGCTCACTGGGGATCATCTGATTGTTGGGTTTTTCTGTATTATTGTAGGGCCTTTACCTTAGAATATAAAGCGCCTTGAGGCGACTTTGTTGTGACTTGGCGCTATATAAATAAAACTGAATTGAACTGAATTGAATAAGTATCCAGTATTATTAGGTATCAGGAAAATATAAACAAAAATAGAAGAAAAATATTTCAAGCATTTGAACATGTATTGTGATAGGTGGCATTCAAAACTTGACTGGTTTTTATTATTGTGTTCCCTTTGTGGTCACCATTATTGAAGTTATCTGAGCTCAACCTCTAAAATCTCTTTGTATACAGCTCCTGTAATGTAAAAATTTAAATGCATAAACATAAAATGCATCATTACGCAGCCAGAAGAAACAGTCAAGGTCATAGAATATCTAGTACTGTTTACAAAATGAAATCTACTGAGTCTTCCTCAAGGTGCTTGAGGTCAGTTCATCAAGGAACTGACAAGCAAGACAAGCCGTAGAGTCTTGAATATCAATGGCATCACCTTAATTGAGGAAATATTCCGAATGGGTTATTTCATGCTTAGCTACACCACACTGATG
Source organism: Heterochromis multidens (assembly GCA_015108495.1). Classification (NCBI taxonomy): domain Eukaryota; kingdom Metazoa; phylum Chordata; class Actinopteri; order Cichliformes; family Cichlidae; genus Heterochromis; species Heterochromis multidens. The sequence continues at coordinate 9,152 of VUQS01054913.1, read as the reverse complement.
CTGATTCAGTGACATCAAAGCAACAACAACACTGATCATATAAAGCACAAAATGGTATATTTATTAATGACACAACAAATCACAGTATGTTATACAGTTATCAGCAATGTGCAACAATGTGCACGTGCTGAGGAAGCTCATGTTGTGTAGAAGAAAATACTAATTACTGAAGTTAATTACAGCTTTAATAAAACAATTACACAGCAATCTATAGTGAGTCAGAGCCTGCTAATCTAAACTCCAAGTACAGAGTTCAAACAAGTACACTTGACAGGCCTTAGTAACTATAAATGTTCAATTGAATTAACATCAAATCAAATGTTACTTCTTGATCATCTTGTTGACACGAACAGATACACACCTGACAAGAAATAAACTCTGTTATCCAATAAGGCATGAAGCACTACCAGCTTTAGTGGGCTTACACCACAGAAGGACAGGGAACAAAAAATCCAGTGTGTATTTTCCGTTTCAATCTTGCTTCATACAGTGTACAGGTAGTCAGCCTTTTTCAGTTGGCAAACGTAGAGGCAGATCAAAACACTGAAAACAGAGTCAGGTTCTGGCCAGAGGGCCCAACCGCAGAAACAGCAGCAGCCATAAAAAAAACAGAGGTTGTGGGGCATACAATAGAGACACCATATGAATTAATAATGATTTAAATCATACTGTTTGCTCCAAAGGCTGGTAACCCGTTTTTGCCAACGCAAAAGCCTCTACATGCTGAACACAACTAACTGCAGCATATTTTCCAGGTATAACAGAGGCTACGGATGACTACAGCTGCCAGCTTCCCACAGCCAAAACACTCATTAAAAGGAGATGTGAGTGGGCATTAAAAATAGATCCAGGTAAAACAATTTAAATAGCCACATTAAAAAAAATCTGTCATTGTGGCAGCAAAAACACCAGAGACATACTGAGGTACTGGCTTATGAAACATTCATTCCTATTGCCTGGTGAGAAATACGAAGTGATCTCTCACAAGACCAGTGTTTAATTGGATTACCATATCAGAAAAGACTGACTCATTTCTGCCATGCTGTAAACCTGCTGAGCTGACAATCAGGCCCAGCACGATCCAGAAACACACTCACTTCTGAGAGAGAGACAGAATCAGTTTAATTTAACTGGAAATTCTAGTATTTAACAGTGTGCATGTTACTCTCATATTTTTGGCCATGATGAACATTGGTCAAGATGGCATTTAACACCACAGTCACCTCTGCTAAACATTTTTTTACCTTGTGTTTTTGATGGGGAACACTATGTTCTAGTGTTGGTTCATTTTGATCATCCTCATCAGCATCATTTCCAGATATTCACTCATTTGTTTTTTGAGGAGGTGAAGAGCCCTCTTGTCAGTCCATATCATATAATTCACATACTCATAATTTTCATACTCATGAAATCATTCAGTGACACCCCCCCCCCCCCCCCACACACACACACACACACACACACACACACTCAGACTCACACACACACACACACACATCCACCCCCCCTCATGCAATATGGATGGGGGCATTGTCATCCTGAAAGAGCCCACCCACTCCCATTAGAAGAGAAATGTCTCATTATACATTTGTGCTGATGTGCAGTGACACTTCCTCCTACAAGCCCGGGAAACCAAAAAATGTTCCCACCACTGTAGTGGTCAAGTATTAGTTTGTAACATGTTTGTCTCTAGTAGAACCAGATATTTTCCAACTGGTGGAGACCAAAAACAGAGCTAAAAACAGAGTAAATACTGGTCTTAAATTTGAAGGATTTGTTGAATGATGTGCAAATTTTAAGTGGCTAACATTCAACTGTTGTCCACTAGGCAAGTTTTAATTTTAAAAATAATAAAACATGAAAGAACAACAGAGACATGACTCAGATAATGAATGTTGCTTGACCAGGCTACAGTTTGCTAACATGTTCACCATTCAAAGATGTGACATTGTGGTCTTTGTCACTGCTTTGCTTTGCTTTCTGCACTCAAGTGGCTGAAAGAATCATTTTTAGGGTTTGAGCATCTGCATTTATTCTCAGTCAGAGGCAAAGATGACTGTAGTGAACATTTTTTTTGGAAGGCAATGACAAAAACAATCTATTTTGTTGCCCAGAAAGACTTGTGGGAAGTTTCTATTAGTTTCTATTAGACTCGTTTCTAGTCTATTATTGTTAGAACACAATGGGGAGCCAAATCTTATTATGACAAAAAAAAGAAATATGAGAAAAACAGCCAAAAAATATTACTTTCCCCTTAAGGAAAACACTTCGATATTCAGCAGTTGTGAGAATAACGAAACTGAAAATCAAGCTAATCATAATATTCTGCAAGATGGCACTTTTGAGATTAGATGACAAGGGAGCAGCATGGAGACTTCCAGTCACTAAAAAAAAGCTAGTATTGCTTGCTCATCTGTCTTTATTCTCAAAGCACAGTTTTGTTGTAAGAAAAAGAGCAGAATTTTCCTTTATATTTAATCTTTTACTCACTGAGGACAATCTTTAAAGAGAAAGAATATAGAAACAGATGAGTGGGCTCTCACATTCCCAGAGTGTATGCTTTAGTGGTTTAGATGAAGTCGATGTCAGTACCATTCATCTGGCTGCCACAGTGTAAGAGCCCACCACTGACTGATCAATTGAAGTCCCTCAAGGAATCATACAGCCTTATAAGTGAAAGGCTACTGAAGTTATTAAATCTAGGGACAGCAGTGGCAGCAGCAGAGAGACAGAAACAGACTTATACACAGCCTCAAAGCCTTCTGCAAAGAAAGTGTTGTCTTGACACCGTAACTTATTCTCTATACGGACACTGCAAATGTAATAAGGGATATTCAGACACACCACCAGAGACCCATTATATTCTTTCTCTCACTCTCATGATTTTCTGCCACATTTAGAATATGATGCTCGATGTGTGTTCATTTTTAATCATTTGATCGTAACATTTCATGACCCAATACAAGGTGTTTTTTTTCCTTTATGTGACCTACTGCAGGCACTTCATTCAAAGCAGCATTTATATTTAACACTGCTGTCTGCCATTATGTCTATTTTTATGTACATTCAGATCTAGAAACGTGTAAAATAAAGTTAATATGTGCATCCTTGGGCAGCTCTATTTGCTCCCTTAGCATTTAGTTAGGTCTTTTGGTTTTGTTTCTTAAGCAAACATTTTGACACAAACAATTTTAAGTTCCCAAAACATGACGATACTGCAGCGTGTTATAGCTGTGACTGCAAAATGTAGGTTTAATTACCGTAAAAGCTTCTTGCTTTTATGCTCTTTGCTTTGAAGTGATTGACGGATTGAGATTTGTAATATGACTAATACATTTGTAATGACTAATAAATGATTGGAATTTAGGAAAGATGTGTTCATGTCTAGTCTAACAAGCAGGAACAGCTAAACGTCTCTATGCTGTCTTGTTCTCTGAAAAGGGAAAAAACAATATAACCTGATGTCACCATTCTGATTCAACTTTAAAAAAAAAAGACTTTTTGTGTTCTCATTCACAGCTAGGCTACCTACTGTATGCTGACTTGTTTTCTGTGCTACTAGGAATTTACTGAAACCAAAAATACCACAACATGGAAATAACATTGTCATATTACACTCAGTGACCATGAATCTGAATTTCAATGGGGTTTTGTTGCAAGACGAGCAAGTGACAATGTGTATACTATATTGTAAAGAAAATATATATTTAATTTATTTAAAACTACAAACTTAATTTATATCATAGTGCTCTTCCAAATGTGTTTTGGAGTAAATAAATATCGAAATGGTCAATCCTTAGATACAAAGCACAGGACACAAAAAGAGTATGTATCTTGCGTCCTTTGCAGTATTCGGTTAAAAGTAGCTCTTTGGGGCAATGCTTTGATAAATAGGTCTCCATTTAATTTTTTATCTTGTTTGTATCACTTGGCATGCACACACAAATGTACAAAAGCATCAGAGCAAAGCCAAACACATTTCCAGCCAATGTTTAGTTTACTTTGTGCATAAACACATACAATTAGAGAAAGATATTGGTTTTCATTAAATATTGAGAAAATCCATGGCTTTCACCTAATGCTTCAGGCTTTTTATTATTCTTGTGCTTCAATAATTAATCAAAATCAAATCTTTACTTAACCTTGACCAAGTATGGTAGGGAACACTTTACAGATGCTTTCCTCCTCCTACTACTATAAATGAAGTGGGGTGTATGCCTTGGTGACTATTTCTGTCTAATTCTTCACCAAAAGTTGCCCCACATAAGGTTCAGGGTGCCAGCTTTTGCAAAAGGTCTTCGTTATTGATTTGTTCATTACTTCAGTTTTCAAATAATTTCAATATCCCATGAACACTCAACCATTATACTTTGTACTTGTGAGTCTTTTATTTTGAAATTCAGAATTTTTTTTGAAAGCACGAAATGCAGTCACTCAGAACATTGTTTTCTACCAAAGGAGATATGCAGGGAGTTTAGATCACTTTGAAGCTGTGAAGCCAAAAGCAAGAGATAAGTGTACTTGTAAAATGAAAACCTGATAATCTTGTCAGAATTTAATTTCTTACACAACATTTCTTACATGAAAATAATTCCATAGCAAATGTTGTATCTTGTGTCTTCATCTGAGCTGTCAAACTCAAAGAAGAACAAAACTACTAGATGTATTTGAATGGAGAATCTTCATGTCCTCCATCCTGAAACCAAACTCATGCCTATAAAGCAGCAACATTTAATAATACAACAATTACATTATAATATTCCTGAAACTGGATTTTTCTAGAAGCATTATCACTGGCTGTCCATGAAAAACGTATCTATGTCTGACTTGGACTCCACAGAGGCAGACAAGAGAGAAGCCAGGGATCCTTTACTCCTATCTCTGGTCTCTCATCTGACATGCACACATGGTGGTTATCTGTCAAGTGGATGTCATGTCTGCTCTAAATGGCTGCCATCTCCGCTTTCCAACTGGATTCCCATGTTTTTCATGTTGAGCAGATACCACTGATGCCTTCAGAGCTGAGTGACAGGTGCAGCATCATGAAACAGAGGATTGGTTCAGAAAAAGGGGATTTTTATACCCAGTTAAATTGTACATTTCTATAACAATGGCTGAACCACAATCATTTCTAATACAGAAAGATCTATCTTCATTAGACATAGGAGGCAACGCGCTGTGGTAAAAGTAGAGCAACAAGCTCAGTCTGAAAATAAGAATAATGGTTTGTTTCCAATTCTTCATAGCTGAGGATCAGAGATTATTCTGCTCTAAATCAAACTGTCATGTAATTACATTAACAATGCTGCTAACTGAGAGGTATATTTAACCAGTTGCTCTAAATCAAACCTTGTCCTAGAAAACAATATTATCTCGTTAGTGGTGAGGCAGCCACCGGCACTGATCCCCTGTTGAATTGCGGCCCGCCTGAAGACACTATTAAAGGAGCATCTGACCCGTCCACCCATTGACAGCTCAATATAAATGTTCCTCTTTTTAATAGACCATCTTGCTGAAAAATATGTCGACAAACCTTTTAAAAAAGCCATTTCAGAAGAACTCCAATGGTCCCACCCATTACTTTTTATGCTCCAGTCCATTCACATAAACTTGATGCTCAGCCTTGGTTGCTGTTTTTATGGTCCGATGTGGACACTCAGCACTGCACTTCATTCCTGAGGAAATGTGAGCCAGAAGGCGAAAAGTCATGGAGCGCAGCCGGAAGATGGAGGCAAGCAATTGATAGACTACATTTCAGAAGCTTATATTTCACTTTATTCAGTCAGTATCCAGCCTCTAGTGAATAACCACCAGACCTAGCATAGCACTGCTTTAAAAGAAAAGAGGAAACTACCCTATGCTGAATGGCTGATGAGTTTCATAAAGTGTTTGTTAGGATTTATATTATCAAACTGCTTGGAAAAGAGGTTTCATGGGACCGCTTTTAAGGGAAATGTGTTAAATTTACGAGTGGGAGCTGCAACTCTGTAACATTAAGTAAAGGGAATTAGCTCTTAGACAGGATAATAAACTTTCCCGACATCTTTTCAGACATCTTCAAATAATAGTATATGCCAATTTAGAAACAGACAAGACACATGTTTTGAAGCAAGCTGCGGCAGTGGGGCACTGATTGCTGCTGCTGCTGACTGTTGCTCGTTAATTTAACTGACCTGACTTGACTCGACTACAGGCAATTTGTGTTAAGCTTATATGAAAATTCTGGTGTTCACACCTGGGGCTTTTTTTGTTTTAAGGCGAGATTCTTAATTAATCAACCAATATTTCTCTTTATGTAACTTCTAACTAGAACCATCCATACCAGAAAGATTTATGTATTTGGTGTCTTGCAGACTTTTATTTATGATTCTTTTGCTTGGATTCACTATATACCTGACAGTGGGACATTTTCTTTGAAGTTTGTACCACAGTTGTAAATATCAAATATGTTTGATAAGATAGGGCAGCACAGATTAGTCTGGGTTGCCAGTTACTGTGGTTAAAACTGAATTTGCAAAACCCTTCAAACTACCAGACAATCTGCTCAGACTAGAAAAACGTTATATGTGTGAGCTTTTGATACACTGCTCTAAGATAAGATGATAGTAGCCTGGATAGTGTAGATTGAAAAGGTGTGCAAGTCATGCCGCTTTATGCAAGTACATCATTTGAATTTAAAAACCTTCTCTCAAAATGTCAACAAAAGGAAAGTCTCTACTGTGTTTTTCGGTTGCCTTTCTCTCTTGCCTCCGTCTGATCGGTTCTGCACTAACACATCTCAGGCTACTTTCAGTACGGCTGCACCTGTCTGCTTCAGTTTCCTTCATGACTAGGCATTCCTGTCTGCTCCTCTGAAGCTATTAAACTACTATGATACACCCTACAGACATATACTTTATGTGAGCCACTCTGCAAAACACTTTAGTTTAACCTAACTCTATTTAACATAACTAAGTATTAATATGTTATAATCTCATAGCCTAGGGTTGCTCTTTTAAAATACTAATGCTGGTCAATATTGTGTTGATCCTCCTTTTCATGTCTAGTATCTGAACTCGAGCCACAGATCCCTCTGGGTACTGTCGATTTTGGACTGGAGCATCAGGTTTATAAGGATGGTGTACCTGGACAGCTATTGTAATGTGGTGTAGTGAACTGACCTATTCCAAAAGCTGCTGCCACTGGTGACAGATTTTGGATGGGGCTGATTGGTGTATATGAGCCCAGTCTTGTTATTTCATAGCAACATCTCATATGAGTGCCCTCTCAACGTCCTTTGAAAGTAGATATCAGAGAAGCTAGTGAATAATCTGTGATTTACCTTGGTATACATGCTGCTATGACTTCACTGACAAAAACTGGGACGATGAAGAGATTTTTTTTGTTTTTCACAAGTGGAACATACTGCCTGAACATCAAAAAGAATTCATGATGCAGTTGTGAGAAGTCTGACCTCTGCACCGAATTATTATGTAACCCTTACCTTCTTCTCAATCTATCTGTATTTCAAAGCTGTATCTCCTGAATACCCTGTGAGCTCATTAATTCCCATCCCATTGTGGTATCCTATACTAATTATGCCAGTTTTTACAATGTATAAAAACTGAAGGATGCAATATGGCCTAAAACATTAAGTTGTGTAATTGCAAATTAAAAAAACTGCCAGCGTTATGAGCGTGCTGCTATCCTCTCCTTCATTTAATATTAGCAACACTACCCGCACATTAACTGCAATATGTTTAAAAGCTGAACAATGGGACTATTCTTCTTTATGAAACATAAACTGTAAGTAACTAATTTCAGAGTTAATGTTATGTAGCAGTATGCATCAAACAGCCTCTCATAAAACACAGTCTGCGGAGCAACGAATCACCATCACAAACAAATTAATCACTTCAAAAATTCTTCAACACATTAAAATTTCAACACGGCACAGAAACCTTGGGATAAGGACCTGAGCTGCTGCCAATATGAAAGAGGTCTGTACCTCCTCATGCTAAGCTTCAGCCAAGCATAGGCCATTAACAGCAATACAATTGACTAACTTTAAAGGGGGTTGCTTTAATTGCTGGGTAAGGGCAGGCTTTTAGTTTGTAAGACCCAATTACTACCATGCTGTTAGCACTTCTTCACTAATTGCATTCATCAGCCCAAATCGTTATCACCAGGCTCTCCTTCAATTTCTATCAAAATCCAAAAATCCTTATTTCTTTGAGTTTCAGAATAGCTAGAGGTAACTCATAATGTGGCGAGGGATAATGGGTTTACATTTGAGCTGTAATTAGAGAGGGAATGGAGATGGAAGACTTCTGGCAGATCTGATTCTGGCACAGTATGGGTCCTTTCTGCTGCAGTAAAACATTAGGACAAATTTTACTCTAAGCTATTACGCCAGTCAGTATTGTCTTGAGAACACACTGTTTTCTAGAAACCATTGATTAAATGTGAGTTGACCTTAATGTAGTGAGAGTATAGATGCTGAAGATGATTCTATTTTATTATAGCTTCCTCATTTTTATAGTTTTGGACAGTTTATGTTGGGGGGGGGGTGTTTTTGTTTTTTGTTTTGTTTTGCTTTTGTTTGGCTCTTCGTCAAGTTAATTGTTGGGACTAGGGAGCGTTGTAGCAGCTCAGTGAGACAATTACAGAGGTTGTGAACAAGCCAACAGTTTATCCACATATCCCCAGCCATCACTGGCAAATAATGTTGTATCAAGCATTTGTCTGCTGAATTAACAGACAAACAAGATTACAAATTAGTGTAATAAACCACATACATATTGTCACAATATCCTGTAATATCATTCTACCAGATACTTTTAACCATGTAACTGATAAATTGGTAAATTGTTGGCATGCCAAACCTAAATACATTTCCAGAATTGCTATGTCTTTCCCACATTTATATGTGCAGCCACAGAACCACCACAGCTATTGTGTTTTCTCTGCAGAGACAATCTTTTCCCCATGGAGTCATACTCATGAACCCATCTAACTGGTCTGTGGAGACAGCAAACAAATAAGATAGGGAACCAACAAAACAAACTTTTTTGAGGTAAAACTGAAGGTGACTGCAGCTGAAAAGCACTATATCTATAGATATAGATATCTATCTATCTATCTATCTATCTATCTATCTATCACATAAATTG
>VUQS01054912.1:0-31647 GCA_015108495.1 Heterochromis multidens | reverse complement strand
AAAACACAGTAGTTTACTCACTGATCTGACAGCGACATACCTGTTATATATTAAATAGTATATACATATTTGATGAGTACTCGTAGGCTTTCTGTACTCTGCAATGTGTGCTGAGGATATCACACACGTATTTAACACTTTCTTGCATTTCCCCAACTTAGCAGCTTTCAGCATTTTGATAACCAAATTAACAGTTACTTGACAAGGATATACATGAAATGTGTCACTGTCAAGTCTTGAATTACAGCATCATCAAGTCAAGATGTAAAAAGTTACAAAGTGATATCAAGTTTTAGTTTTCTTGTCCTGGTGGCAAATGTTGATGAGCAGTTTTCCACGTAGAAAGCAATTAAATATGTAAAAGGGAAAATACATAACCGTTTTTTAAATTCAATTTAAAAACTTCATCACACTAATTTGGCGTCAGCTCCTCTGCGTCTGAGTGAAAAAAGGAAATTTCTCACTTGCACTTGTCAACAGCAGACCGAACAGAACAAACAGGCTGTCAAAGTGTCATTTCCCGCTCGCCGGGGTTACTATATGCACAAAGGATTAGTTTCAGCAAATGATAAATGAAAAATCAGAACAGATAAATACAAAAACATGTCACTGTGGAGCTTTAACTTAATTAAGAGCACTTAAGAGTCCTGATCGCTCTCGGTGAGACAGCTCAACTGTGCATGTGTTAATCTGTGTGTCTGCATGTGCACAGCAGTGACTTTCCCCTACTCCAATTAACAGTCATAGCTGGAAAAAAGGTAATTACAAAGCTAAGTGGGAGACCTGAAGTCATGCTGAGACACATAACCTAGACACACACGTTTAGGCAAACAAACACTCACAATGAATGAAAATACATGGACACAAGGGTTTGTCAGTTCATCAGCCCGCGCAAAAGGAGGGACAAAACACAGATACACTGTGACAATTCAATGTCATTGAACCTGTTTTGCAAGGAAATACTCTATGAACAAGTAGTAGAGTCCTTCTTTTTTTCAGTGAGACAAAAAAAAAAAAAATGCAGGAAATTAAATGTAATGCATTTAAGGGTAAAATACAGGGGGGAAATATAGAGGTAAACACTACGAGTAAAGGGATGAGAGACAGTGAGAAATAAGGCTTGAGAAGGTGGGCAAAAGGAGAGACAGCGGTAAAAGGCTGTAATCCATTATGTTCTGTAATTATGAGTGACTCTAAGTGTAACATTATAGAGATTAATGAAGTGATTTGTATTTTCTAACGAGGACAAGGTTTGCACAACCTGGTTAACTTGTCTGTGCAGTTCGTCAGGCCTAAACAAAATCGTACACCACACACACACACACACACACACACACACACACACACATAGAACATTACATAATGATAATGACGATTGCTGCTTCAAATGTGCTTCACACCTCATGATCAGGTTTTGCAACTTTACAGGCAGGTAGGGTGATACAGATGTGTTGTGCTGCACTTCTTGTAACTCAAGTTTTTCTCTTTATTATTTTTTTTTTTTTTTACGCCAATGAATGCTGAACATCCCAGTGCACTGGTGTCACGTGCGCTTATGTGAGAGTGTAGGCGTGAGCAAAATCCTGGAAAACAAGACAAACTGACTAAACTTAGAGGGCGCAAACATGTTGAGACTTGCCCGGAATGATGCTGAAACTGGTGGTTGATTAGCAATCTGCTGAGGAAAAATCTGCACACTTAAGAAACTACTAAGGAGCAGAATTAAAAGTAAAGCGTTCTCAGTATCGCTCATTGTGATCAAATTTAAATGTCCTTTTGGTCTGTCTTGGTTGAAGTGATATGCATTTGTAACCAGGGTACTGATGACTGATGAGGCAATGAGGGCATCCAGAATGTTTCCCATGAGCCATATAAAGTCTTCCATCCACACATATGGAGCTATTTACATGGAACAGGTGGTGGAACAGTGAAGACTGGAGAGACTGACATATAAACACACACACAAATCCACACGTGCATCCATACACATGCACTCTGTCTTGTTATCACTGCTATCAGTTAATTTATGGTCTTAGATCAAACATCAGAAAAGGATGCACCTGACACTTAACCACATATCATCGAAAGAAAGAAATGGGGAAAGACAAACAGCTGTCTTGTAATTTACTGTTCTGTCATCGCTGCAGATTGCGCAACAAACAAAAAGAGACGACGACCCATCTCATAACCAGATACCACAGAATGTCACCACGCAGTGCAGGTGCGATTGTGAAATTAGACAGAAGACTCGCAGAAGAGTCACAGCTGTTGGTTCACGACTTACTGTCATAGCCATAACTGTCATTCAGCACGACTCATTTATGTTTATGGGCTCTTCACCCTGTCAGAGACTTTCAGTTCTGTGTGTTCTTATGTTGCATTTGTTTATTTCCTGGCTCTCGTTCAGTGAGTTGAGATCCTTTTTCATCCCATCCGAACTGGAAAGAAATGAACAGGCAAATAAGAATACACAGTTTATGGATGGTTGGATGGATACATGAGTAAATGTGTGCACCGACGGACATCTTCATCTTGTCATTTTTAACAAACTTAAAACTTTTTTCTTTCTTCCTTTCTTCACCTCTGTCTCCGTTTCACTTTAACACTTTTAAAATCAATCAAACCCAAAAGTTAAAAAAAAAAGGACATGACATGAATGCAAATTTCAATGTTATTTTTCCTCTTATTTACGCCACTCTGAAGCTGCTGCTGCCACAGGAATGACAACCCTTGTTGGGATTCTGTCGCATCAAGCCGGCAGATTTGAATGCTAAACCCATTAGCCAAGCATCACTCACAGTCAGAGCTGGCGATGATAAATAACCCAACCAGAGAAATCTGATTAGGAGAGACGAAGGCATGGGGATCTGAGGGAATGAGTAACAGCAATGTCGCCGTTATCGGGCCTCAGTCAGATTGGAAATCACACACCGAGAAAACATGAAATGTTCGTCTGCAGCGGGTCGTGTCGGCTGTTTTTCTAAACCATGGATTGGGACCCAAAATTGGGTATTTGGTGGGCTGCAATTAAATGAAAGCTAAACTTTGTGTGCATGTTGCTAAGCTCTGCCACACCAAAGTCAGCAAAACAAACAGGCTTGTAAACAGATATATTTAAACCAAGAATCAAGGAGCTGTGGTTGACTGCATCATTCACATTCACCTGGCAGTCAACCACACAGAGATAAACACTCGTTTATGGTTCTCTGTTTTTGAAGCACCGGCTCTGTTTATTATTTTCATCTCGTGGGCTATAATTAATAATACTAGACACTGATGGCCTATTATCTATAACAAAATAAATGCATTTTGTTGAGCTCTGAGACAAAAAATGGAGTGCATGAGTACGTAATAAACAGAGAGTTCAAGACAGATTTCATAAGCCATTATAGGATAGCAGGTAAAGATAAAATTTTACAAAAAAAACAGAAAGCATTCACTCCACATTTAAAGATTTCCTTGACCTGAACCTGACCTCGAAATGTCATTTGGTGCAAATGGAGACGTGTTAATATATGAAACACCAAGCTGATGTTTTGACTAATATTTACATGCTGTAACATTGTTATCATGTAGGTGACTTTGCTCTTTGTATACTTCCAGTGATTTTCATAACAGAGTCATGTGTCACTGAATTTACAAGAACCAGCATCAGGTATCCTTTGACAGGTGTTGATCAAAATGTCTCACTACCTCAGTGGCCCTGTTGGAATAACCCTCACTGACCCATGTGAATGCCACGTTGTTGAGTCTGAATGCTCCATTGTTAATTCCCCCTGCCAAGCTGTTAATGTTCCACATTGGGTTTATGCCTTTGGAAGAGTTTGCCTTGATGCTGTCATTACTAGTAGTGTTTAGGTGTGAATGTTTGGAACCTCTGTTCTGCATTGAGTCCCTGAATTGGACCACTTGTCCATGTTTGTAGTGTTGGTGCCCTTTGGAACACTTATAACACAGTTATTGGATAAATAATGTGGCATGTTGTGTGATTAATACACTAATAGACTGCCCAAGAAGTGTAGTCCAGCTTTTTTATGTGTTTTTATATGTTAGCACTGATTACCAAGTATATGCACCTTTTACCATTACAGTCCATCGATGCACCTTGCTTACCAAGCGTGTTAGCGTTAGTGAGTGATTATACTCTGTTGCAGACATGAACAGCTGGAGACACCTCTGCCAAGTATTCATTCCTGTTAGACTTCTCTGAGGTCCGCCTGAAGGGCACATGCATAGTTGATGCGTCGTAATGTGAAGTCTCTGAGGACGAGTTTTCACAGTTGAAACATAAATGCAGACATCCACTCAGAGCCTCGCGCTCACCATCCGATGACAAAATTTACATCTCTTGACCTAAGCAGACCTTAGTGCACTCACAGTCAAGGAAACAGCCGTGTCAGCATTCCACTTTCTTATTCAGACATGGTCACGTCTGGTTCAAAACAACAACATGGTGAGAAAATTTGAAACTTGAGGATTCATAATGGGAGTCAATACACTGGTGGATGACACAGCTTCTTTGTCCACCTTCTATACATTTATATACAGTCTTTGGTGTTGTCCAACCTTAAAAAATAGCTATGCACAGCTATTAATTGCATTAGCAATTTTATTTTATTTTTTATTAATCCCAGAGGAAATGATGTGGTCACAATAACTTCTCTTAACATTTGATAATTCTTGGGAATAATCATTACTTTCAGGAGGTTCACACATGATATCCTTGGCCCTGTTTGAGCATCAAACAATAACCACTTTTTGGTTCTACAGATGCACACATGCATCCTTTCACAGCGGTTTGAATCCCGACCGAAAAAAAGCATGTGGTTTGTTAAAGGGAGTTCAGTTACAGTGCAGAAGCTAAAAATAAATCATTAAAACTGTTGGTGGTGTTGCTGGTGCTTCAGTACTTTAATACAGAAAAATGGCGAAAAGGACAGGATAATTTAAATCACTGAATCACAAGTGCAGATACAAATGTTGTTGAACTACCAGCAAGCTACTGTGAAATGTAGATAAACTACTAGAACATTTATGTGTACTTCACTTGGTCATGACGTGCACATGTAAAACCTTTGTTCTGGGTTTTTTTTTTTTTAGATTCCCATTTCCAAGCACTGCTACACTAAAAAGGTCAGCTTGGAATTACATGCAACATTTTAATGAAACTATTGGTTCAAATTCATTAACCTGGTTACACCAGTCAGATATATACATTTAGAATCGTAATAATATTTCTTAAGGTCAAGCTGAATTTACCTAAATAATTCATATAACCATGGCCAATGGAATGCTGTTCAGAGTAAAAGTCTTCCCATGCTATAACTGAATTAAAAAAAAAACTCAAAATCTCCTGTAATATGGCAAAGCAGGGATATTTTAATCTAGGAGTGATTATGCTACAAAGACAAACTCCATTATATGCAGTACATTTGATTGCGTACCATCATTTGCAAGCTTTCATTCCCCCTGTAGCCTCAGACAAATAACAGCACCACAGCATCAAACCATTAGTCCTGGTTAATTATTAAGAGCAAATTCAATTTGCCCTCACCACTTCAGAGAAAAGCTCATATACCTCCTATACAGAGCCACTTATAGATTGCATAAGCATTCCTGGTGACAAACAATGAAACAAACACACATGTATGCACACACATTGATTGACCTTTCCTACTGAGTGTTATTAATACACGCAGGTCATATTAGGAAAGGTTAACGAGCAATAAAGCCAGCAGCACTCACATGGAATATAAACAAGAAGAAGGCTTCCTGACTAAGAGCTAATGTGGATTTCAGGGCCTCCGAAAGATATTTTCATTCAAATAATCACAATAAGTCAATAGTATATACACAGAAAAGTATAAACTTGGCAGCAACAAAAATAAGTGACAACAGAGAGGATTAGAGATGAGTTTCGTGCAACTTCTGGAATGTATGGATGTTTACGGTTTAAACCAATCTAATATGTCCATTGGGCAGCTCTATAGCCTATAGCAAACTTTTGATCTTGTAGTGTAAGATGCTCTTTTGTTACCACAGCGTTATTAAAGTTCTTTATGGTTATGTTTAGATAGTCACAGCACTTGGTTGAGGTAAGTAGTGTTCAGGTTTAATACAGAATTCCACAGTGACTTGATTGACAACCTTACCAGTAATTAATGATCTTTCACCTGTGATCCACCCCAACCACCTCCTAATAAATCTGGTGCATTTCAGGGTGATTCATTCTTTAAAAAATATGCACATCTGAACCAAATCAAGCCAGCAATCAAGGCTGTGACAAGAAATTGTTAGGGTAAAACTTTAGTAAAACGTAAATGTACTGTAGGTAACATTAGTTGCTCTTCAAGACCCAACAGAGGGCTAGAGAGATACCCTCAATTCAAGATTGCTAAATGTTCATACTTTCCAAAAATAAGATTAGATAATACTATCACGATGTCGTAAAACGAACATTTGCTCCTTTGTTAACAAGATGCCGAGCTCAAAAGATTCATGCAAAAGTTGATCTCTACCATATGTGTAATTTAGGAAAGTCCTGCACAGAGGGAAAGCATGTGGTTGCACAGAAAATATACAATGCAATATGCATCACAAATGATCTGATGCTGATCTCTTTCTTTCATGCATGTCCAAAGAATGTCCTGTACATTCATCTGAAATGAGCTGAAATATATCTTATCCTCCTTCCCACATCAGAGAGCACACATGACTCAGTGCTTTAATAGCTTTGAAACGACTTAAAACACGTGAAGTCACAATAATAAATGTAAGTCACAAATGACTGGGAACACTCTCACTCTGTCTCTATTTCGCTCTCTCACTCTTTAACTGGGTCAGTGTGATGATGGTGTCAGTGTCTGGACTCAGCAGCAGCATATTTGCATCAGTCATCCTAACTAGACCGTGAAGAGAAGGATTTCCCTGCTCAGCTGTGCCAGTGAGTCAGTGAAATATACCCTCATAAAACCCTGCTGGACGGAAAAGAAGCCTGAGGATAACTTGGATCCATTTAATGGGTTGAACTTCAGGCTCTTTGCTTTTGGCTCTGCAGATACATTGTAAGTGGAAAGTAACATCGCATGAGACTAATACTTCACATAATGCTTAAAAAAGCCTGTAGAGATCATTCTCTCACTATTTTATACTATAGATGACTTCTGAAGGACAGATACAGACAATAAGCCTCTGTTGTGCTGAAAGACAGTGGAATGCATTACCATCTTTTTGCTAAATGTTTGAAAGAACTTAGTGGGTTTCTCTACAACATTTGCAACTTTTGCTTTCATTTTATTTTTGTCTCAGTATTTACAGGAATGTGGGTTTCTTTAAAAAAAAAAAAAAATTAAATGTCATAGCATGAAATGAAGAGCGGCAGGGAAAACATTCTGGGTTGTGAGCTGCATCAACACTTGTGATATTATACACTTAATTCTGCTGAGACACCAAGACAGGCCTCTTGTGTGCTTTAAGGCTGGATAAAAACTCGGTGGTGCAGTCAGTGCTTTGCAACCAAATTCAACCTCTAATTAGGCCCGCTCATGCAAATTTAGAAGAATATGGCGGTGGGAAAAAAAAAAAAAAAAATCCAACAGCCTCAGGACAACCCTAAACTTGAAAATTTGGCTGTGATGGCAACTTTGGGGCTTAATTAACTAAACAGGCAGGCTTGTTGGGTCATATCAAAATAGCTTTGGATACTATTACAAAATTGTGATGAGGCTGAACGATGGTTAATTAAAGTCACAATGAGAAGTGAGCATAATGCATGCTGCATATTAAGGTACAAGCACCCATCTTGGTTCTTTGTCTCACCTTTCTGATAGTGAAGTCCCGCACCATCATGAATAAAACAAGTCTGCACATTCTTCCAAATTGGATTGAAAATTTTGTCACAACATAGTGTGACTACTCAAATTTAATTAAATGAGTTGGTTTTCACCATGAAAATTAAATGAGTTGGTTTTCTCATCTATGAAAAATATCCACCATAACCATAACCAAATCCAGATCGGATACAGTACCTTTCAATAGCAAAGCTCTGAAAAGGCGACAATACTTTTTTTTTTTTGTTCAATACCGCAGGCAGCATATGACAGAACACTCCTGCAGACCGGCACACAGCCCCTCCTTTCACTAGCAGCTGAACATGTGAACAGCAGCACAACAAACTTGGCGAAGCATCTTAAAGACTGACACCCCAGTCTGTATAAAGAATTTTGTGGGGTTCGTAAAGCTCCCATTTCAACAACACTTAACAGTTATTATAAATGTTTACCTGGCCAGCAAACATTAACGTTAGCCGTTCAACTATTAGTAATTACCCATTTTAGCTGTCTGTTAAGTCATCATTAAGGTAGCGGCTATCAGCTATGGCTAATAATAAAACAATAACGTTAATTTTGGAGCTAGTCAGCAAGCAGTATCAGTCCTGCCTGACTGTAACGTTAACAGACAGTACTAATTTAACAGGATAACACAATTATTTGTGTATAAAAAGTGTTATGTTTCTCTCCTGATTGAAGCTGAGAAAAGTCTACCAGCAGCTAGTCGGAAACAGTGGCAGTCTAGTTCCCAATTCTATTTGATCAGCAACAAAAATATGGTGCCAAGTCACCAGAAGCACAGGAAATAAACAGGGCTATAGCTGAATACATTCGCACTGATAAGTATTGCTCTAATCTTTTTTTTTTTTTAAATAAGCCTCTTAATTTTGTCATTTTTTTCCCATAGTATCGAAATTGGTATTGAGTATTTTCCTGGGAATTGGTATCAAGTTTAAAATTCCAGTGTCGTGACAACCATAGGGTCCACCACCATCTTGTCTCACTTTAACCCCCCTGTTTCACTTTGAAGCCTTTTGTAACTTTCCAAAGTTTTCAATTGGTGTTTTTTTGTTTGTTTGTTTGTTTGTTTTGTTTTGTTTTTACCTGGACTTTGGTCAGCTCAGAGTCAGTTGACTGGGCCTTGATCCTAAACTTACTCTCAGGTAAACTTTTAAGTAGAAAAGACCCCTGTTGCTACTTTCAACTCTTCATCTCCTCTTTCGCCTCCTCCTCACTGCTCCAAAGTGCTTTGTTGATAAACCCACTTTAGGGTTCACCAGTCTGTCAGAAGATTTTGCTATTTCTTGTGTTATGAACAAGCTGGCACGTCTGTATGTGTGTGTGCATGTGTGTGCATAAAAAGATGTCTGTGAAACACTGTATCTAACAGATGAGTTAAAATAGCCCACTAACCCCAGATCTACAAACATAAATACAAACTCTCTCTAGGGATTTTCTCATCTGGACTTAAGTTGATGTTATCAGTAGATACACTGCACTCCTGCTACAAATGCATGCTGTTCTGTCATTATCAGAGCAGGAAGCCACTCTTCTCTTCAGACTCTACTTGGTGCTCCAAACAAACTGAAAAATACTGAGTGGTCTCACTCACCAACACACAGACATATACATAAAACAAATTTGATCATTGGTACCACTAGCTGCTCAGAAAGGACAGTTCTTCTGCCAAGGCAACATGCTTTTGGCAAACACTGTGAGAGGCTGCCATGCAGTCTTCTGCTCACTTAGCACTTCACACACAGTCTGTTGTACTTTGTGTTACTCACTCAGCAAAAGCTTGAAGCATACATGAGTGTTTTGTGTGACAGTACAAAAAACACAGTCCTGGATAACTGGGAAACAAAGAAATGAAACAGAAAAATGTATTCTAAGTTTGGTGCCTTTGTTGGTAGAAGCCCAGCTCTTCCGTGAGCTCAGACCGAAATCAGAGGAAAAGAGACTTCATTGAGTTTGCTAACTGCCAAACAAACCCAGCAGCTGCAGATATTTTATTCCATCTTGCAAAGCAGGAGAAATTAAGTGAAGTGGTAACCACAGGAGAGGCATTAATACAGTATAAACATTTTCTTCCTTTCAAGTTTCTGTAGTTCATATTTAGCTTAGTCTTTAATTTGAAAATAAAAATGTTCACATGGCAAAGATGCACACAAACACCAAACTCACAGATGCTCTTACATATGCTCAAACATCCTTTACTTCCTTTCTTTCCTGCTTCCGCGATGATTCTGCTGACACTAACACACCCCTCACCCAGTTCCATCCACACATATGCACAGACACATCAAACATCAGTTTATCTGGCACGCATGCAAAGAAACACAAATACTGCCTCTCTACCTCTCTGTCCCATGCAAACACACAGACACACATCACACATAACAGCCACCTTACATATGAGAGTAACACCTGACACTGGCCAACTAGAATCAACCACTACTGAGGGATGTTACTTTGGTGCCTGCAGCACAGACATTGTACACTATGTGTATGTGTGTGTGTGTGTGCGTCAAAGACAATTTGAGAGAACGCCTGAGGGTGTGTTTGAGAAAAAAAGAGTGTACCAACTGAGGATAATCTTTAACTTTTGTCCCAAAATCTGGCCTCTATCTTTTATAGACACACAAACACACACTATCAGAGCTCCTACCCATTTCAAAGCATGTAGGAGTGCCAGCAGTCAAGGCCAAAACACACATGTATGCACGCACACACATACACACACGAACAAACAAGATACACAAAGTGTGTGTGGCATCAATTTCACTGCAGCACCTCACACTGCTCAGCACTTCCTGCCAGAGCCTCTCCCAGGCTTGAGGCAGATGATGTCTGCATCTGCTTGTGTTTTTCAGTTCATCTATAGATGGATGTATGCATAAATGTGGTGGTCACATAAAGCCATGCTACTGCATTACATCTGTATACAGTTTGGTACTTAAGTTTTTGGGCAATAACACATTTTTTAGGTAGTTTTGCTTTTGTACACCATGACTGCCTGAAGTCTAGAACCCATAGACATCACGAAATGCTGAGATGCTCTGCAAGGCCATTTCTGCAGCTGCTTCTTTGTGGGTCTTTCTGCATTAGGTTTTGTCTTCAGTAACTAAAAAGCATGCTCTATTGGGTTGAGATCAGGTGACTGACTTAGCCGTTGAAGAATATCCCATTTCTATGCCTTGAGAAACTCTTGGGTTGCTTTTGCAGCATGCTTTGGGTCATTATCCATGTACACTGTGAAGTGCTGTCCAATCAGTTTTGCAGCATTTGGCTGAATCTGAGCAGAGAGTATAGCCCTGTACACTTCACAATTCATCCTGCTGCTTCCATCAGCAGTCACATCATTATTAAACACCAGAGACCTGGTTCAGCTGCCAGCCATGCATGCCAATGCCATAACACTGCTTCCACCATGTTTGACACATAATGTGATATGCTCACATGAGCTGTTCCTTTCCTTCTCCATAGTTTTCTTTTCCCATCATTCTGGCACATGTCAATCTTGGTTTCATCTGTCCAAAGATTTGTTTTTTCTTTTTTTTAAGAACTGTGCAGGCTCTTTAAAATGTTTTCTGGCAGAGTTTAATCAGGCCTCTCTGCTCTTGAGTGCTATGGTTTCCACCTACTTGTAACCCTCTGTATTTACATTCATGAACATGTCTCTTGATTGTAGACCTTGACAGTGAAACGCCCACTTCTTCAAGGATGTTCTTGAATTGGCTAGTTTTTTTTTTTAGACAGATTTTTCTTAACCAAGAAAATATGTGTATTTCCACACACATATGTACAGAAATTAAAAATGTGATTATTGTGAGGATCATCATTTCCACAACCTACTGCACAGTTTCAAACCCATAACTATTAACTACTCTGCTAGAGACAGCTGCTGCAGCTCCACATTTCATATGTTTTATTATGTTTTTGTTTGAGTGCTTAAATATAAATTGCATGCTTGTTTTCACCTTCTTATACATCTTTACTCCCTGTCTATAAATTGATAGTGCATTCACTGATAGTGAAGTCTCTGTATTTGTAAAGGATAACCAAGACAGCCTTAACATGCTGAATTACTTGCAGAATAGTGAAAATAAATAATTTTCCTTACAAAAAATACATTGACTCTGAATGGAAGCGAATGTGCAGTAGTGTACTGAATGTCACTAAAAACCTAATGTGACAAATTAAGTGAAAAATGCTCATATATTGTATGTGTGCACTATTCTCTCATTACAGTCACACTGAGATCAAATTCAATAATCCAAAGATAGCTTTAGCTCCCTATTTTCCCCTCAAGTCAAAGCTGAATAAAAGCTGCTAGTGTCCCCAGATGTGATCAGTGAAGTGAAGGTCTCAGTGAACCCCTCTGACCTGCACCAATGCCATACAGGACTCAAGCTATACAACCCTGAGGCAGTGTTTGTGTGTGTTAATGGGTGACTGAGAAAAATAGGTGCTTGTGTGTCTATGTGTGCATGTGTGTCATAAATTGTGTTATCATTTGTGTGAATATGCATACGTTTATATCTACACACATGTGTCTGCACTTGAAGCAGCATAACCTGAGGCTGTGACAGACGGATTCTAAACCATGTTACCAACACACCCCAGTGCCTCACTTAATAGTGCATGAGATAAGAGCATTTGGACTTCAAAACACCCCCTCTACCCCCTTTCTCTATGGGAAATTAAGCTTTATGGGCTCCTAGTTTAAGACAATGGCTCCAGTGGTTTGGAAATTCCATGTCACTAATTGAGAGATATCCTGGATGTGTTGAATAGGAAAGGTAATCTAAATATGGACACGGACAGAACTTCAACAGCACAGAATATGAATGGGATCTTACAAAAATGCACATACTGTATGTATACACTCATGTGAGGAGCCCTGAAGAACACAGACATGCACCGGCATAGATCCGCAGGCAATTTATTTCAGTTTAATTTTATTTATAAGGGCCATATCACAACACAAGTCAGGTCAAGACCTTACAATTTTATAGAGAAATACAAGGACTCCCTTTGAGCAAGGACCTGCCACAGTGGCAGATACATTGCACATGGACACCAGGGGACAAAAACAATCTGGCACAGACACAAGCAGCGCAAAAAGACACTGCATCAAATCAACACTGACTGTGTACAAACTATTAGGTATACCTGCTCTCACTAGAGACCAGTTAACACCATAAATGTTGTGAAGATGGTGAAAATATATTTTATTCTCTGCAGGTAAAATATCTGTGTACAGAACCAGGTTAAAGTCAGAAAGCCACACCTTTGCAAATTACCTGTTTAAAATAGCAACTGGCTTGGACTTCATAACTCTTGAAGCCTGGTTATTCTGTACTTGGTAGCCTGAAGAACAGGAAGCATAATGTGAAACTACCTAAAAAAGTATTAAATCATGATCCTTCCCATGCAAGTCAGAGGTAATCTAAGGAGGGAAACTCCTAAAGAAGCAAGCTCTCACAGAGATCGAATGAACACACGTGACAGTGCAGGACAGTCTCTCAGTCATCAAAAGAGAGAAGGAGTGAACCACTGCAAAATGAAGGGGTGATCGACAAGTCACATTAACATGGAGAAATACAATGGTTGAAAAAAAATATGGAAATAGAGTTAAATAGACAGTAAAAACATCCATCAGAGCTAAGAAGGCATTTGAGCACAAGACAAGGAGAGGTAGAGAGTGGGAGGTAGAGGCCAACAGAGAGACACAGCTAGAAACACAGACAGAGATATAGAAGCAGGCAGACAAGCAGTCAGCCAGAGAGGCAGCCAGAGATTAAGAGAAGCGAGAATGAGACAGACATGCATCTCAACTGTGACAGGCAGCCGGCATCGGCACAAGGAAACTTAAAAAGCAAATTCTGAAAGACAGGAATGCATATGTGAAACTGAGGGAGGAAAAAGAAAGCAGAGAGAGACAAAATAGAAGAAAAAGTCACAGTGTAACTAGAGGGAAAAGAGGAAATGTGACAGAGGAGGTAGTGCAAGTAGAGTGTGTGAGAGAGAGGCCAAGATGATGAGGCAGACATGCACACAGACTGATGACTGATGGAGAGTGCATAACTCAGTGGGGATTCTACCATTTTTGTCCAAGGGCACAGTCCAACATAAAAAAAAAAAAAATACTAGACATGACAAGGACAACTTGTCTTTGTTCCACACAACCAAAATACCATAAAAGAAACTGCACCAAACAAAAAACTTTGGTGGATTGATGATTTTTTGCAAGGTCGTTACAAAGGGGTGAATCTTGCTGAATATGTCCCAGAATGCACTTTAGTTTGAAAATGTAATGATGCCACTTTGTGTTGTATTCTCATCAAATGAGATGCTTTTGACTTTCACAAAGTCTAACGTGATATTTTTAGATTCCGTGTGAGCTGCAGGGACAGGTGAATCAGCACAGAGTGACAGCATATTACCAGTCTAAACAGAATGAGCTCCACTGAGACAAGAATAATACAAACCCATGTCTAAAAGTCTAGAGCTGCACTTTCAAGTGAATGCAAATTGGTACCTAAAGTTTTGAGGCGTGATGTTAACATTTGTGGCTGGCATAGCCGTCATGATCAGATTTGCATTTCTCTCTAGCATCATTCCTGTCAGTGTGGAGCTGAGTGAACCGGCAGTGAACTGAAGAGGAGGCTGGCGCAGTCCTCTCACTGTCTATTGTGGCAAGACAGCACCTCAAGATCCTCTGGACAGCACCTCAGCACCCTGTTACCTACACGAGGTGTAGGCAACAGGGAAAGAAAGATGGAATAAATTACAAGGGAGGGCAAACAGATATAAGAAAGTAAGAAATCAAATGAAGAAAATGAAGTGAAATAGATGAGAATGGTTGAAAGAAAGAAAAAAACACCTTGTGTTTGTGTGCTTTCATCCTGAATATCTTTGTGTCTGAGTGGCCCCAGCTCACTGTGTCAGCAGTTCTCATTACCATACATTCTGAGGACATCAGAGAACTTACCAAGTAGCCAGTAAAGCATCACCTGTCTATGTGCATTCAAATAACAGCAGATGACAAACATAAACAGCAGGAAAAAGAGATTCTCACAAAAGAACATGGAATCACTGAGGTGCTTGAAACACCTTTACACTCACACATATGCCTGTTGTCTAAGTAGCCTAAATTGGGCGCACGGATTAAATTTATTGTGCAGGAACATTTAGTTGATTCTGGATTTAATTTTAGGCAGTCCAGCCAGGTTCATCTAGTCTGCCCGGAGTGCTGATATAAAGCTGGGCAATTTGTAATAAAAGTAAATGAGTCATATTAATGGGCAATTAAGCTGCATGTGAGCATTCTTAATGCCCACTAAACCAATTAAGGTGTGTACAAGGAGCCACCTCAGTTTGGAAAAAGAGCAAATTAGTATTTAACAAGTTATCAGCCTGAACAGCAAAAAAAAGAAAGAAAAGAAATGTAGTGCAGTAGTTGTACTAGTTAGCCAGGTTCGGAGAGGTAAATTAGTTCGGCTCCTTATAATTAAGACGACAGTAAATGATTATGTAACAGTGAAGGTTTCAGTTTTGGATGATTAACTCACCATTTTCTTATTTCCGCGAAAGGCTCACTTACAGTAAGTAAGTAAATTTATTTATACAGCACCTTTCAGGTGCTTCACATCAAATAAAACCAACAACAGCAAAAAAACAAAGAAAGAAAAAAAAATGAAATAGACAACAAAATAGAATAAAATTCTACCCAAATGCCTTTTTAAAAATCTGCTTTTTGAATGAGTGCACTGAGCTCATTGATCGAAGGCTGGGGGGCAGAGAATTCTAAAAAGTGAGGGAGAGATTACAGAGCCACTTGTAAGTCTAGCCTGTGACAGATATCTGAAAGCTAACACCCCTTGTCTGTCAAAGTGTGCCATGTAACTGCCTAATGCATAATTGAAGGCATGACTCGTGCTTACTCAGCTCATTTCTCAACTGAAAATGACACCTCGACCTTGTCTGAAAAGAAATTTGTGTCCACATGTGATTCAGCGTGGATTGTTAGTCTTAATAAGAGCAGTAGCTTTAAGGTTGAGGTGTTGTGAACTTTGCCACCAGCCGTACACCCGAACGCTACCTGCGGGTGGTGGTGGTGCAAATGTGTGTAATAATTTCAGTGATTGTCGATGAGTCACACACACTCTGCAGAGTTTTAGCCGGAATCTGTCTTATTCAGCAAGGACACACAAGTACCATGAACTTGACCTTGTGCACCAGTGCTCGTATCAAAGCATAGTACAGAATAGCTAACAGCTGATGCACAGTAATTGGATGCATAATAATAAGAATAGGACATGACTTGGCCTTATTCAGTCACATTCCCACCAGAGATTTCATATTGACCTCATATGACCTGAAAAGCAATATGTCAATATGTTATTCTCCACTGGACTTTTAATATTGCCCAGAAAAGCCTTAGCTTGAGGTGCATTGCTTTAAACAGCTTTCAAATTCAATGTGAGCTCCTACTGTTGTGAGTGGCGGAATATTAAACAAGAAATTGGGCTTGTATCCACCTGTGTTCATCATAAAGGCTGTATCCATCTCTGAATTACTACTTTATTGAGAGCAGGAAATTAACTTGGGCTTATTCAGCCCATTTCCAGACACTCAGATTATGCCCTGCACTGGACTGGAAAATTGTGTCAATGCAGATACTCTCAGGGTAAGACTTACAGTCACAGGCATAATCTGCCTCAAGGAAACCCAGCATTTTATATTCATCATCACCATCGTGGCTGTAAATGACACTGCCATGCACAGAGATAAACTCTAAGTTATCTTACAGTATGATGTTATATCAATCACACTGTATTTTATCAGCAAAAAGTACATTTTAAAACAGAATAGGATTTTGATTGATAAAAAGGGGGTATATAAAGATTAAAAATAAATACTTTTTTGGGCTTTGTAAAACTTTTCAGACCTTTTGCAGTAAAAAGCATGTGCCAGTTGCCTAAAATTAAGAGCATTTAAAAAATCATGCACATATCAGGAGCTCATAAAAGTAATTTGATAGGAAAGAGCAAAAAAAAAAAAAAAACAACAGTATTTTCCAAAGAAATCCAGGCCCAGCTGGCAGACGTGGTTTAGATGGGGCTCCTATCACAGCTGTCTACGTGTCACCTTATATCTCCCCAAAGGTTAGGTACGGCATTGAGTAAGATGATGCAGATATCTTCATCTTACATGGTAATCTTGATATCAATAAATTCCTATTCCTGAGAGCAGAGTTGTTTGCATAGACTGGGACAGTTTCAAGTCTGATATCTCAGCTAGTGTTATGGGACATAATCTGACTTATCACACTATATCCAGCTAAGCTCAAAGATATCTCCATCAAAACATCAAAATAGGTTCAGTATTAGTCAGCCAAAGCACACTGTCCTGACATGGTGCAAAGGAAAGATGACAGAAGATAATATTCTGGATTCACCTGCTTGAATAATACTTCCCCAAAAGTAGAAAGCACATTTAACAAAATATCAAACAGACACAGAGAAAGATGTTTTAAAATGCTTCCCATTTACCATATCTCTTAACTCTAATACTGGCAACTATAACCGAAGAAGACCACTTCCACTTGCTATACATTCTTGAAAAAAAGCTCAAAAACATACTTAACATATGCAACATTATATTTAAACATCTTTTCTTATGTTTAGTTCTATATCTGAAGTTTCCAGAACTAGAGGATAGAGTGATATCCTTAAATAAGTGAAAAGAAAAATAAGTGAAACTTAAAAAAAATCTTAAGTGACATTTCCAGGGCAGCAGGATTGTAGCTAAATCTCATTTATTGCATTCATGCATTGTTTTACATCTCTCAAGATTCTCAGTCCTTCTCCTGTGCTTTTATCCCTTTATGAAATATTTGCTATCTTGCTGTGACTGTTTTGTGTTGTTTTTTAAGTAAATATTTTAAATAATTACTGTCAAAACATTATAAAGCCTTTAGGGAATCAAAGGATGCCAGTTTCAAACAGAATAACAGCCTTTAATTTTCCTTTCAGTGTATAGAATATGGCTGGCAGAAGCTTCACTTTACACTAAATTGTGTAATGAGTGACAGCTGAGGCAGGTTACTACCTAATATAAAGAAACATTGCTCTCTGGCTGACAAAATAACTTTGTAAAAGGGAATGAGGAAAGGTGACACAAAATCTCTATAGATTTGTTTAAGAGTACAAAACTGAGGTAAGCAACACCCTTCTGTCTTCTTATATCTCCTACTTCGGTCAAATAAAATATGCAACCTGGAAAAGTGAAGAGTACTACTTTTGAGTTAGAAACAGTTTATTTCATCTGAAGCATAAAAATGTGCAACCTTTATGTAACCTTTAACTTCTGCCCACTGATCAAGATCAAGGACAAGTACTGGCACCAAACTGAAACTGAGACACCAAAAAAGGGCAGTCAACGTGCCTAAACTGCCAAATCTGAACTAAATGGACAGCAGAATAATCAAATACATGAGGAATGTCGCTGCCACTGAAACTACCAGCTCCATTTAGCTATGGTTTTAGAGTCACAGGGACATTTCTTAATTCAAAGTCACCAAAAGTGTATGATTGTGGGACTTTACGATCCTGCACACATGCACTTAAACCAAGAGGAAATCCAGCAGCATGTGTTCCTTCTAGACCTAAGGTCCTATCGTGCTCACAGACATGCTTCGAGACTACAATGGAGGATTCTGCGATGTATGTTTAATGTTATGTTGTATGAACTACCAACGCTGCCAGGATTTGCGCGTGAATGACTTGATGTTATGGTGGTATTAATTTTAAACTTAACAAATCACAGAAAGGCTACATTCTTCCATCACTGTTAAAAGAATGATGGAAAATACAGTAAATAGATACAGTCGGGCCATGTACTTGCATGTAAGAGTGAGTATCCAGTACTGAGGACAGTCCAAGCATTCACTACTGGAGGGCATTCTCCTCTGAGTTGATGGTCTGGGAAAACAGTGCCAACTCAGTCTAGGTTCAACCTCGGGACAGCAGTGTGCTGGCTGCAAGCTGGGTCTTCATCATTGGCAGCTTTTCTTTCTATAACCTTGTGGTGAAGGCCAGTGTCTCTTCACTCACTGTGTTCTGGCACTGCTGCGGATCAATTAGCTTGAGACAGATGTCATTTCAATTAAGCTGTACAATTCAGTGCCTGACTGCTTATCTCAGGCACAGCATGAACCTTTTTCTCCTTAACTGGATCGACACACATCTTGCTTGGGTCATCGCTTTTTTTTTTTGCTTCTCATTTTCAAAAGGGGAAACATGGTGTTCAGAAAGAAAATCTCTAGAAATCACTAGAAATAGTGGTGATGGTGATATAGAATGCTACCTCTGGAGTCTTCAGAGACAGAAAAAGCCTAACAATGCTGGCATAGCTGGGCATGGTTGGGAATGAGAAACAGTTTATATTAAAGTGAGGTTAAAAAAAAACAGAAGCGAGTATAATAAAAGCTGTCACTGAAATGATTTACTGAGTCCTTATCAGATTATTAAGCCAAGGCGAATCACAGTATTGAAGAATACCAGTACTGATATCACTTAACTACACTGTGCCTTCAGTATGAAACCCAGTGTTCATGCGCTAATGACACATGTGTGTGTTTGTATCTATAAAATCACTGCTTTGTAATCTCTTAACTACC
Organism: Heterochromis multidens; assembly: GCA_015108495.1. Classification (NCBI taxonomy): domain Eukaryota; kingdom Metazoa; phylum Chordata; class Actinopteri; order Cichliformes; family Cichlidae; genus Heterochromis; species Heterochromis multidens. The sequence goes on along the minus strand of VUQS01054912.1, from coordinate 12,129 downwards.
AGACAATAACAGATTTGTCTGTGATAAAATCCCTGTCCTTACACGTATGTCTGTGCTCATACCAAGCAAGTCTATCGTCATGTGTGTATCTGTGTCTATGTGTACCCATGTGGGTATTCCTGATGCATGCCTGCCCGTGTGTGTGTGTGTGTAGCAGATTTAGCTTTGATAAAACCCCAGTCTTTAGAGGGATTATCAGCCCATTCCCAGACAGCAACATGCTGTGCATTTATGGAGGTAATAAGTTGATCCGTAATAGACAGACAGACAGACAACTGGCTAAAGGCTGTTATTGGAAATTGTGTCCCCCATATCTATACCTGGGCATAGATGAAAGAAGGGTGGAAAGCAATATCTTCAGAGACAGTCAGACCTGCTGTGCAACACCTCATGTGAGCTATCATCCTGTGAATTTTGATTTGGCGCTTACCTTTATGTGTTTTCCAACTGATTTGTCATGCAACTGTTTGCGATGTAGTTTTGCCTCCACTAAAATCCCAGAGGGCAAACGTGCAGCAGGCGCCAAAGTGTAAACACACAATGCGGCATGACACAAGACATTAGCATGTAGACTCAAATATAAAATACCTAAATGGAACGCCACATCATACAGTCAGTAGTCTTTTTATTTTTCAGAGGTCTTAAATTGCTACTCAAATCACTGCTTTTCACTGAAACCAATGCCAGTGTATTTTAGTGAGATTTCACCAACATTATTTAATATTATCTGACACCTATTTCTCAATGCATGACTTGAGCATTTAAAAGTAGGGCAAAACCCCTCAAAATGTTGCATGTTTGGAGATGCAGGTTGCATTATCTGCATTATCCTTGTCATTTTTATCTAATTTTCTAATTCTTTTTTCCCCTCTCAATCTGGATCCCTATCTCCTTTTTTCCCCTCCTGTCTTCTCTGCCCATCATTTACCCCCATGTCTCTTCTTTCTGCTTCATCTCCCTATGTTTCCTCTCTATCTCTCCCTACCCTCCCTTCAAACGCTCTGCCTTGTGCGCAGTCATAAAGAAATAATTTATTCCTGTCCCCCAGTGCTGGTATGTATTAGCATGCCAGCAGAGCACGTTAACTTATCTCTCGGCTACAGGCACTGAGTGGTAAAACTAAGCTCTGATAGTTTGCAACAGGATGACCACAGAATGCCTGTAGCTCGGAGAATTAGGGCTGTCATCATGATTAGTAATGGTGGGCCTAATGTTTTACTGCACTGTAATTCACTGAACTGTACCCACTGTATGACTCAATAATATGCAAAAAGGAACATTAGCCCAAAATCAGCTGTTGGAGAAAATTAAAACAAGATTATTAACTGCTGCTGTTTTTGACAATTTGCCCATCTTAACCAATTCTGTTCTTTTGTTAAGGCGCACAGAACATAACACATACAAAATCTGTTTGAGCGGCTGTTACGCTTTGAAGGTCCGACTCAAAATTTGTTTGGCCATCTGTCAGCGCTAGTATCAGAGCATCAGACATTACATATGAGACTGTAAAAATAGTATGAATTTGATCAAGCGTGGTGTTAACATACACAGTTAAGGGTCGACAGTGTGTAAGAATCGCATGCTGCATAAACAGATTGGACCTTAACTGGTATTTGTTGTTATTTTGTTGCTCTATAAACCAGAAAACACAACCAGCATACACATAAATTTATTACAGGGTTTTTATGTGAGGGACTATGAGCTGCATTTCCCATAACCTCCATGCAGTGAGTTGTAAAAATAAACCTGATAGCGTTCAAGAGCCTGACCATACGATGTCTAGGAGAATTAGGCTCATGGTACTGATTAGTTACCCTAGGCCTAATGTTGTATTCTAGTCTAATGCACTTTGCATAGCATGAGTCGGGCTAACAGACATGTTGTGCATTATAAATGGATAGAAATAATGCAGATTTAAGAATGTTGGCATCTCCACTGCAGTACAAAGCGTGGTTCTTATTAGACTTCACTTCAAGAGAGGGAATGAACTGCATTTTAGTGTAACAACAAATAAGGATGGATAAGCGATTATGGTGACACAGATTTAGTTGTGCATATGGTGCGTAGAAAAAGAGGGTGTTAAACCATTCCCCGCTTTAATGAGCATTCCAGCTTAGATGGATATTGAGACTTCAGAACTGGAAGATGGCACAGATTGCTGTGTTAATGTCATCCTGTGTAACTCAGTGGATTAGGTTTAGATTTGCAGCTCCCACTAGGGCGACCACACAAAAGAATGTATCCTCTCAAAAAGCGTCCACCAAATGGCAAATGCTACAAAAACTGCACTGCACTTGATAACAGCATTACTGATAAGCAATGTAATTAAGATGCACAGAGTGGAGCATGCGGTATTGTGGGAAAAAGCACCCCAGTGCAATCCCTACTAGGAGCCAAGTGCCGGGCACGTCATAATCATGTTTTTTGTTTTATTCACAATTTCATTATCTGAGTACCGGATTGAACCTGCACAGCTGTAATCCACTATATCACAGGTAAATAGCAAGGCAGGGTAGGCACGGAGCTACAGAGGCGGTGCAGAGTTATGAGCACAGCTTAATATGCAGGACTTCTTGTTCACTTACACATTACATTACAAAGTTGACATTGTTTTTATTAAAATAAGGCTTCCATAGCTCTGCCTGAAATGAGTACATCATTCAGTCCAATCCACCATTCTCCCTCTCCCTCTCTCTCTCTCTCTGTCTGTGTGTGTGACTCATCACCACCCAAATTGTGCCACTGACCTATATCTGCCCTACCTGTGTGTCACACTATTGACTGACCTTGATTCCCACTGATCCAGTCCCTTCCAGACTGTGGCCTGAGTCTGTACCACAACACCAGCAGGAAGCAAGTAAAATGTTTCTCTTACAATTACTTAAAATTCCACTGGTTAAAAAAAATTTGAGTAATTGGATTTAAGCTGACAAAAACATTGTCAGGTACTCGTATGTCTTTTAGCAACTAATTTGACATTTTGAGCTGATTTAAAGGATATTATCAAGGTAATCTTCTCCAATGTTTATTTGCATTTTAGCCTTACTGTCAAAAATTGAGTATACAGTACATTAACAATGTAGAAGGATCTGTATGATTTGGCTGGCTTTTAGCCTTCCTTATAATCTTGTTTAATAGTATCGCAGAGGCTTTTGGCAAATAATTTCAAAATGTTACCTAGTTGCTCCTTGCATACTGCATGTTTATAATGATAAACAACTCATTTCTGAGCAGACATAGTAGATTAACATCAGAGCACATAGCCAAGAGCCACATCCCTGTGTCTCTGCCTCTCTCTCTCTGCTGCAGAGTAACGCGTGGTGAAAATGTGATGCTGCAGGACCATGTGGGCTACCATGCACAAAGCGACTGGAGGTGGAGCTTGGATGCTTACAAGTTCCACTGTATGCTCTCATTGGCTCTCAATGACATCATTGATAAGAGGCTGCAAAGAGAGAGAAAGGAGTGAATCTCCTCTCTCCCTCACACTTGCATATAGTATAGTAGAGTGTAAATGCAGGTTAAGAAGGCCAGTTGAATTTCTTGTGACTCTTTTCTGATTCTAAGAAGCTCATCTGAATTAACTGCTACAAAAGCATCAGGCGTAATACAAAACCGCCTTCTTCATTGTAAGATGGTCTCACACTTGTCTGACCCCTGAATGAACTGAGCATTTGAAAGAAAGATTCCTCTCACTACAGAACATTTCACAGTTAATGAATACTGCAGACCAGACTGCAAATGATAAAACTGCTGCACAGACATAAGTGAAATGCTGATATTACAGAACATCTTAAATCAGTGTTAACACCGAACTGACTGTGGACGCTCGAACTTGGCCCAAAAGCTTTCTCAGGTTTTATAACTGATAATCGAAATCAAATCTGCTGAAACATGAACGCCAACTATGACACAGTGATGCTGCTATGCTATGCTGTGACCACGCATAGATATAGCTAAACTAACGTATAAAAATTTCATGAGTTAGGGACTCATAACTAATTGTGAAACTTGCATATCATCAGGTGAACTTTTAGTTTGTTATTTTACAATACAGACTAGTGGTCATGTGCCACAAACTTGACTAAATGTCCGTGTTCATTAAGATGCTTTGAGCATTTCATTGACTGTGTTATCAAATGTGTTTCCCAGTGCATAACAAGTGTGAAAACAAAAATGACTGCAAGTTGCCGTGTTAACAAACCCTTAGGCAAGGGTAGTGTTTCTGTATCGCTAGTCATCATTGTTTAAACATGCCTAAATTATCTTAATTTCTCAGGAGCAATGACTAATGACTGGCATGATAAGACAGGCTCAAAATAATCTTTCATCAAATGTATATTGATTTTTGCTTGTAAGCATTTCAGCTTTGAGCCTACATAAGGTACGGCAACCATTATGTTTCTAATAAACTTATGTTACAGTACAGTGGTAACACAACTTCTTACAAAATACAGCTGATGAAAATGCAGCTGGAATACAGTGTGTGTGTGTGTGTGTGTGTGTGCACACGCTCATGTTGGGGATTTCACACATCCACCAGCCCTACAAACAAGTGGTTGAACAAGTGCCACATAACATCTCCCACTAAAAAGTAATATTACCTACCCATGCTGAGGGCCGAGAAGGATCAGGTAAGCAATATCCTGCTATCCCAAGGACTTTGGCATTCTACATGCACATTTTTATAATCCTCAAAGTATCTCCATGAGGTTTAGATTCCAAGTGTGTCTAAAACACAATCCGACTGGCGCTGCTGCTGCTGCTGAAGTCTAAATCCTTATGAGATAAGTCTTCATGTTCATCCAGAAGAAAAGTGCACAGTCTCTTAATCCTCCATTTCATCTTACAAATGGCTTGATAGGTGACTCTGTACATCTTCCATGTGTGGTTTTTTTTTTTACACTTTTTTATTTTCTTAATCCACCAGAGGCAAACGCTGTGCTCGTTAAATGGCTTAAATTCCCACCTAAGGACAGTGCCCAGAAAAACGAAAAGAAAAAAAAAAAAGGTTAAAGGCATTGCAGTTAGTCAAAGCTACAGCACATTTTCTCATTGAAATGGAATCCCAATCTAAACCATATCAAACTTGCACTTTAGGTGTGAATAAGCAGTGTAAAAGTGTGTGTATGTGTGTGTCTGTGTGTGTGTGTGTGTGTGTGTGTGTGTGTGTGTGGGAATGAACTGTATGAGTCAAATCAGTTTTTAAAAACTTGAAAATATATATATATATTTTTTTTTTACAGAATGCAAAACTAATTTTGTTTCAAATTACATGTAAATCCCTTGGGTGTGAATTCTCCTCTGTGCTGACTAATACAAAGTTTAAGGATAGAGCTACTCCACAGAGGAATGCTTCAAATTCATACAAGTTGTTTGGCCACACCTTCACAAGATGAAGAAAGTTTGTTTGTTTTTAAATCATGCACACTTTATTTATTATTTTTTTAAATCACCAGACAAAAATGAAGGTGAAACTCAACAATAAAACTCAAGTAAGTATTAATATTGAGATTTCCCGGGTATTTCCTTCTCTAAAAGAAAAAAGGCAAATAAAGCAATTTCAACAATGTGAAATACTAGAATTAAACAACATAATTTTAAAAAATTATCACATTAATTTAACTGTACAAGTTTGAAAAAGAAAAAAAAGTTGTTTCCTGGTGGATCTGCGCTCCTTTCTGCTGGCTTTCTTTGTATGGACTGAGAACAAAGGAGCCTTTACAGTAGCCTAACAAAGAAGCTGCAGCGACTTATACCTGTTGATCTATTTCCAATAAACTGTGACAAGTTTCTTAAAGATTTTCAAGACGAGTCCATTTGTGATTCACGTCTTGGCATCTCTTTGCCTCCAAACACCATTTCTTATTAGTGCAAAAAGTTTAATTCTGTGTTACCGTTTTGTTTCTTGGAGACTTTACACCTGATTGCACTGCGCTGAATTCCCATAGTGCAGAGGCAACTTCGCAAGAACACAAACACAACAGTCATAAAACTACTGCACTACAAAAGAAAAGACATTTACAAACTATCCATCAGCCAAGTGTGATTTTTCTTGCGTGCGTAAAAGGTCCTTTCCTCCGCAAACTTCTGACAGGCTTTGTCTTGTGTCGCAACATCCCCGAGAGACAAAAAAATGCAGCAACCGCACAAACTCCATCTCAACTCCATTAAAGCTCCCTGACAATTACTTCTAAGTAGCACAAGTTGAGTGTTAATGAGCGTTATGGAGATGCGTGTGTGAGCATCCCCCTCAAGTTCTCTCCTCAAAGCGACCCGCATCAGACAAAGGAACAGGGGACCGCTCCTCTCGCTCTCTCTCTCTCTTCCCTTGCTGCCTCGATTTCTCTGCCTCTCTCTCTCCCTCTCCCTCCTGCTTTGTGCTCAAGTTTGAGCGCTGACGCACCAACTATAGCCGCAACTTTTAAGTGGAAATGAATTCCAAAGTCGCTCGAGCAAAGACAGTGTACCGCCCGAAGACAACTCACCTGGGGAGTCGGCTTGCTCTGTGCGCGTTGCTGTGCGTCGTGGAAAAAGTTTGAGAGGGCACATCTAGCTTTGTGTTGTGGAGTCCCCCTTTGTCTACACGTGTGATAGATGGATGGGGCTCCTTTTGGCCGCGCCTAGTTCATTTCGCTCTCCAAAGAGTCCCGCCCTCTCAAAGTCAAACAACTATGCACACAACAATATAGACTGTGGATCCGTCTGAGTAATACAAATCATGGTGGTGGAGTGTTGGATTCGGTTTTTTTTATTTAATTATTTAAACTCACTAACTCCTAATAAGTTTTCACAAATCAGCTAATTGATCCTCTCTGTGTTGTGGCATATCTATTTATTCATTTTACTCCATATTAATTGCTTTTTTCTTCTCCCATTTGTTTACTCATTAAAGCGTCTATGTAGGCACTGGCTTGCAAGGTGCTCTTCATTGAGAATTCTCTCTCTCTCGCTCGCTCTCGCTCTCTCTCGCTCTCTCGTTCAAGTGGCCACCAATAGAAACACTCGTAAAACTGTCACACTAGAAAATCTTTGCTTCGTAAATACTTTTTCCCCCCTTCTTGTCTTTTGGCTGGCTGACGAAAACTTTCCTGGATGCTCCGCCTGGAGAATACCATTATGTCTGGACAGCAGTAGCAGGGGAACAAAGAAAAAGACAAAAGAAAAAAGGATCTGGTTATTTTTATAAAGTACAGAGTGCTGTGTAAATATAAACTTATAATGACGGGGATCATGTTTGTTGTTTAAATCATTTTAAATGAGAAAACTCAAGTAGTTTTCGTAACTTGACTTGAAATGTTACTTAACCACCAGCTTAACATCAGCTACTCTTTGTCATACACCTACTGCCAATAACAAATGTAAACCTGTATAGATATCGTTAAAAAAAATATCAAATAGTGAGACAGAACACCTTTTATAGTTATGCACATCTTGTCAAACTTTTTTTTTTTTTTCCCATTAGGAAAGCTGCACAAAATGGTTTTGTATTGGAGTCAGTGCGGGTAGTGCTGGTAGTATTACATGTGGGTGTGCTGGAGGGTAGGGGGTGGGGGGTGGAGTTGGGTTGTAATGTAGAGAGACAAGAAGTGGCAGGGAAGAAGTCATAATTACTTCTCCCCTCTCCCAGTTATATGTAGCTCTTTGTCCTGGCTGTAACATTTCCTAAGAAAGGAGAAGAAGGACAGGAGATGAGCAAATGCAAATACATGCAGTGATAGTGATTAACCACACAGCTGTTCACAGGCAGAAGAAAAAGCCTCTGTGGCTTTGCGTTAGACCTGACCTGGGTCCTGAAAAAGCAGTATACTAGTGAATACTGCTTTTGTACCCCGGATTCTCTGTGTACACCAGTTTGCATGATGTTGTTGTTGCGTGTGTGAATGCATTTGTGGGAACATCTAGACAGAGCCAGTCAGGTAGAGACTTGAAAACTAAAGATAACAGACAACACCACCACCGTGTCCTTCATTTATATGCCAGACAGATACAGATAAATAATAAAAGGAAGGTGCTACTGCTCATGGAAATCTGTGTATTAAAAGCAGCTATAACAAATAGCATGTGCACACAGAAAGAATGGGGGGGTGGGGGGTTGCATAAATCAGGGAAAGCAGACAAATAGTCATACTGCCATTACCACAACAACACCATCCACCCCCTTGGGTTTAGCTCAGAATGGATATATATACAGACAGACAGACAGAGATACAGTCATACCTCTCTCTGCCCCCTCCGGCAGAGCTCTTATCCCCCCCTGCTGTGGTTTTACTGGGCCACTGACTCCAGCAGTCAGCCTGTGCTGCTCCACTCTGCTCTGCCCTGGCTGCTGCCTGCACATCTCCCACTGAGGAGTCAGCTGAGCCAGGCATGAGACTGCACACTGAACAGGCTACATACAGCTTAGAGGAGCTTAACACACACACACAGAGACACAGAAGTGCTGGAACTGTTAGGAAATTTGCAAAATTATACCAAGCAGTCAAGATATTATCTCCTCACAAGATACTATTTATCACTGGGACGTTAAGATAGAAATTTTGCAGTGGGTGCTATAACTGCTTATGTACATAAAAGACTGTTTATGTACAATGTAAAGTTAGTTGTGAAACATGGCAATAAAATGCATATATCTGCATTTTATTAAGGGCATAGTTAGCAGTCGTATCATAATATCTGTTATGGATTTAGACACTTGTGCATGCTCACTTTATTTCCACAACCAATAGGCTACTGATTTTTTATACCTATTTCTCCTCTGTTTTAAAGTAGACTTCAGACATCAGAAGGGCATCAAGAAGCATCCAGTCACAGCACTAAAAATGACTGATAGTGTCATGAAAAGAAACACTGGTGTTTGTACCATACATAACAGTTCCACATAATCAGTTACACTAACAGCCATGGAACATTTACAGTAATTTCATACAATAAACTAAACTGTTATGCAATAAAACCAGCCGGTGTGTGCTTCGAGTTGCATTGTTTGTTCTTTTAAAGTAGCTGACAGAAGACAAGGAGCAACAATTAATACAAAAAAAAATAAAAATTAAATCTTTAATACTTGAGATAGACATACAGTGTCTTGTCTTGTCACAAAAAATACCCATGTCATGTAGTATGATGCACATGCCCGCACACACGCACGCACGCACACACACACACACACACATAAACACACACACACACAAAGATATTTCCACATACTGTAGACAGACATGCTTGTCAGCTACGCTGGAGGGTCCTTGGCTGACTGCTGCTAAAACAGCCCTTCCCCCACAATAAGGGTCCGTCTGGGAGAGGGGGAAGGGAAATCATGACTGTCTGAATGCCAGTGTAACAGCACAACAGGCTGGAATAGAATAGAATAGAACAGAATAGAATAGAAAGAAACGTATGATGCCCATACCTTGAATGAAGATAATTGTGTACTCACTAATGAGCCTCCCTCGTTCAACCAATTAAGGTAACCTCAGTATGCATGTGTCTTCTATTAATGATGTAAACAAGCAATGTGCTATCCTTCAGAAGAAATAAGGCATTTAGATGAATCTGGCCTATGTGTTTGAGGCTTAATTTGATCAGTTGCAATGGTGTAGGATAGCTTTTCATAATGAATTCTTGGCTTGGGTGGGGTTTTTTTTTTATGTATTATCCACTGGGGGTTTTGAGACAGGAGATGGAGGCAATTCATATTTTTTTTTCTTTTCAGTGTGTATTCTTGCATCATCTCTCTAACAGTTTTCAGGTTACCAGGTTGTTTAATAAAATATTCAGAGGGGAAAGAGCATTCTGTCCATTCACTGTTCTCTATCATGATGTTTTATGACTGAAAAGATTCACGTGAACTTCAAAAGTAACACTCTAGCAACACCACAAAATATTCTGAGGTCACTGTTAATTATCATGATTTAGTGTTGCTGGGAATACGACTTGTGCATTCTGCTCGATACAAGTGACGCTAAACTATTTTCTGCTTTGACCCAGTAACAACATGGTTTTAAGTTATGCATAATGCATTCGAATTTTAACCCCTTGAGGCACAAATCAATTTTACATGTCTGCTTGAACAGATAAGTGCAGCTTTTCATGCGGTTTCTCAGCAATGTAAAAAATAAATAAATAAATAAATCGTAAATACAGGGACATGGTCATGTCATTTGGACAGAAAAAGAAATGGTATGGGATATCCAGGTCCCAAATCAACACATTTGAATGTGTGATGTAGACTTAAATCTTAATGCAAAGCTCCCATTTGGCTTAACTCCAGCACCAAATATATGTCAATGGGGTAAAAAGCATCGCATTCATTTGCTCTGTTTGAATCAGACTTTCAAGCTTTGTTTACAGGATAAAGAGGACTGTGAGTCTATAGAAGCTGGCACCTGCTATAAAACTCTTTCCAAACCAACCCAGCCTATTCTGTGGTGACCAGAATTAAAAGTATGTGTGCTTTTTAGAGCTGAGTCAGTTTTCAGAAAGTTTGTTATATGTATGACGCCTTTAAAGTGCATTCAGAGAACACTTAAAGAAAATCCTTGGGATGTGCAGGCATGAATAATATAAACTGACTTAATGTGCAATTGTCACAGTAGCTGAGAAAGTTTACAACACAATATTTGAATAATTCTTCACTAAACCACTTTTCTTTCACACCACAGACCTCGCAACCATTTTGCTTGCCCCTTAAAATTATGTAAATGGTAGTTTTTGTGGAGCGTGTTGCCACACAACTGGAGTGGATTTCCCCAAAGCAGTTACTGCTCATTACTCAGACTGTTTTTTAAGTTATTCCGAGTACTTTTGGAACCAGTCTGCATTGCTAATGTTTGCTTTCAATTGTCCATTTCTCCCTATGGAAAATTATGGCTTGGTAAAAGAATAGAAGAGCTAATTAAAAGCTGGTGCAGTAGTAAGGTGAGTAAAAATCTGGAAACCCAAAAACTAAACGACCCATTATGTAATAATTAAACACAATTTTGGCAGTTACTGTTAGGAGATGAGCTTGGAATATAATATAGTCCACACAAACTTATCACTTCTTGGGTATTCCTGGCAGTCAGAGAGAGATAAAAATGCTCAAGAATCAAGAAAAGAGTTGTTGAGTTTCAGTTCCAGCTGATATTTATTTCCTTCCTTGAAAAAGTTCTGTACACAAGTTTGTATCAACAATCTGACAGGCAGTGAATGGACACAATTTAGCTGGCATGAGTCCCCGCCCCTTTTCTCTGAATCTCAAAAAAAGGGTGGGTACTTTTGTTTATGGCATGATTAGAGACAATAAATGATAATTCTACACAGCATATTGCACAGGATGGATGAAAAATAAAGTTAATATATTTAAAAATGCTTTCATATTTATATATAAAAAAAAAAAAAAAACAGTCTGAACTGACCACCTCGAATGTAGGTAATGATGTGTAAAAGATGGCAGCTCTAGACAGTGCCTGTCCTCGATAGCAACAACGTACATAAACACACAATCTTTTTGCTTTATGATACAGTCAAATATACAAAGACCGAGTTCACGTTTCATTGCTTTTCCTCATTTTTTTTCCATTTTTTTCTGAAAAACACAACAGCTAATAACCTGAATCTGAAATACAAATGCTATTCACCATGCCATAAAGATACTAAAACAATTATTAGCTAATAGTTAGCCCACAAGTAGAAAAGATTATATATTCAAATACAATGAGAAACGCAGTACAAGTAGGTGTTGCAGAACTCAAGTCAGAAATTTGAATATGCTTGATGTTATCATCCTTGTTGTTTACTTGCTATAATAATAGCGCTTTCTCAATCCAGTGGTTGATTGGCAAATGTGACATCAGTTAATGAAAACATCAAGAAATAAGTCAAATTTAAAGCTACAATCTCCTCATTGTTGTCATAGGCAAGATATCTGACAGGAAATGCAAAAGCAAGTGGCTGCTCAAGACAGTGATGCTCTTAAACCCACATGGCCCACAGGAATAGCCTGCGGAAATAATGCGTTCCTGTGTCTTTAAGGAGCCTGCAGTCTGGCACTGTAAACGTTGAAGGTAGGCTGATACAAAGGCTGATGCTGCTTTCAAGTGCTGTCGGACAAATCGAAATTATATCCTTGGAAGTTAAGTATGTCATTCT
>VUQS01054911.1:0-34166 GCA_015108495.1 Heterochromis multidens | reverse complement strand
CCACCACCCCCCATCAATCAAGTGTTAGAGCTCTCTATCTGGCTAAATGATACTGTGAATTGTCTTCAGGCTCAGTAGTTGAATGATGTTTTCATCTTACGCCTTACAACATTACAGTTTTGTCCAGTGGCCAGCATTGTATACTATAAACAGACATACAGTGGAAGAACTTATACCCTAATTTAACCCACTGTCTGCAAATAATAATTCCATGGTTTAGCTTATAGATAATTTTTTTTTTAAGTCTTAATATTTTTGAGCTCTCCACCCCTTTAACATGATGCAGGATTTCTGAGATCATCACACCTGCACTGACATTGCCTACTTATAACAAGTAATAGAGAGTTTAGCCAATTAATTTATATAGAACAAAGATATAGAATAAAACTGGGGAAAAAAAGACACAAAGCTGTTGTTAACAGCAAGAAAGACAGCAGAACAGAGAATTAAAAAACTAAGAGAGGAGGGGTTGAGTATGTCCACAGGTAGGTTATTTTCTCTGTAAACATATGTATCCATTTGTCCCGTGGGTGTGTCCCCTTGGCGTCCCGTCAGCACTGGCTGGGTCACACCTCCATTAGGGGCTTTGTCACAGTGATTAATAGCTCTTTCTATCATCTTTAATTCACTCCCTGATGATGGCGGCCCTGCTCGCTGCTTGGGGTAATCATGTGATGTATGAGTTCGCCCAACACATTGTGGCAGAGGTGAAAATCATTCCACCCATGCAGATAGCAGGGCCGGGAACGAATGTTTTCCCTCTTAATAAAAATTAATGAATTTGGCATCAAGCTCAACCATTTGAATACATGATGTATAAGCATGTGTGTGCATATCTGTGTTTATTCAATATGTCAAGATGTGCTTTCCTGTGCTAATGGGTGATTCTGATGAGGAGATAATTTTGTTTCCCTCACTATTTTGCTCATTGTCTTTTGGATACATAAACATCAAAGTTTTTCAGCAGTGCCCCCCCCCCATGCTTGCTGGTACTATCTTGATGTGCCATCTGTGTTATTAATGCAGTTGAAGTCATGATCATGCTCTCAGATGGAGTTCCCCTTCTCAATCCAGAATTCTTTTAGAGCTCCCACTTTGATGAAGGGCGTCAGCTTGTGATGGTGAAGTAATGTCCATTACTGAACAAACAAACAAGACTGTTTGCTGTATGCAGACAGAGAATTAGAAATGCATGCTCACACACACACACACACACAGATCTGATCATCCAACTGCAGTGTCACTGCTGTCCACACACCTAAGCAAAGCCCCAATCGTTGAATTATCAGTCATCTACACATGAAACCACAATTTTCAAAACTCTGCACGTAGCATATTTGTTTTCAGCAAACGTTTACTTTACAGAAACATATATGTTTATGAGCTGAAATGCTCTCATGGAGTCCAGTGGACCAGAAGAATTCCTGGCCTGTATCAAATATAAACTTGGAGACCAAAATGAGAGGGAAAATGTCAGAGGAGAAACAGCAATGGTGGGATACAGTTACCTTTAAAAGCTCTTGTCCCTCTACCATGTGGCAAACTTCACATCCAGGCCTCTAACCACGTTACACAGTCTCTGTGCTGAAAATCATTACGCTGACTCCCAGAGCCACATTGGGTTTCATGCCCGGCCCAGCTCAGTCAAGTCCTTGAAAGGCTTCTCCCTTAAATTCACTGGGCCCACACAGTATGTGTGTCAAACACAATAGTTGTACACAGTGTAGACACTGTGATCAGGTATTGCTGCAGGGAACAACTGCTTTAGTTGTAAGTATGCTTTGACAAAACACATACGCACAGGTGCACATACTGGATTACACAGAAAATAATAATGTAATAGAGAGCTGATTCAGCAAAATATGTTCATGCGTAGATTTTTTTTTTTTTCAAACACACATTTTGACAGGAATTATGATTCTTTACTGACAGAGGAAACCATCTTATGTACTAGTTATGCTGTATTTGACAGTTTTGCATTCCTCTTTACCACACATTGTGTTCTGGCCTTGACAAAAATGGAGTCTGCATGTATTTACAAATGTGTAGCTCAGTGCTCTTGGCTTATCTTGTGCTTTAAATAATGTAGCAGCACTGAGGTGGGAGCATACAAATAATAAAGTGCATTGGTTCTGTTCAAGTCTTAAGTTAATCTCTCAGGTTAGTCCATGACCGCCTGTGGCCAATCACAATGCCCCATTTATTCAATCAGACACATGGTTAATTCATGGCCAGTGAGCAAGAAGTGCGTGTGTGTATCTGGGTGGATCAAAGGTTCCATGGCTGACAGCACCGAGGTACAGTGTCACACAGGAAGCCCTTCAGGAATGTTCCTCATCCCAGGGATGGGTTGTTGAGCCTCATTAGCGGAGCCCCTTCTCCCTGTGACCTGTCAGTGTGTGTTAGGCACAGCCCACCACAGAACAGCAGTTTCCTGTGGATCATTTCCGGCTTTTAGTGTCTTTCTGTCCCACCCTGTAACACCTGGCTGGCAGCCTGTTGCACTAGCTGGCTTCTTCATTACCTTGCTGTCTCTTTGTTTGCTTGGTGACATCGCACATGTGACGTTGTATTTAAAATTTTCTACCTGTACATCCGACTTTATATTTAATTGTGCCTGTTTTTCAAATTACTGTGTTTCTTTCAACCTACCTGCATTTCAGAGATCTCACAGAATTGCTACTTAATGCCATAACAGATTTTTTTCAACACTGGGAATAATTCAATCTATTTTTCACCATTAGGCTCAACCAGCCACGTGTGCCACTCTGAAGAAGCCCAGTGTGGGTTCAAGGGTCGTGCTTCAATGTCCTGTTTCACTCCATTCACACTTAACCCTAGTGTGCTTCCCTGAGCTCCCCCTATTTTTACTGCACAATGGAGAAAGATTTCAGGAAAAGAAATTATAAAACAGCCAGAGCAGCACAATGCTGAGTTGACCTTGCTTGCCCACCTTGGCATCAGGTCAACCACATGGCAAACTTACTATGTTTTTGCTGTAGGACCCAAAAACCTGTTTTGACCTATCAGGTTTTATTTTAAAAATTAAATTTGTCTTGCTTAATTCTTAAGGTAGGAACATCCCAGATGAGTAGAAATTATAAACAAGAAGTGGGCTCACTTCACGATCTCCTGTATTTTTACCATCAATTTCCACTACAACAGAATTAAGGTCTGCTCACATGATACGCCCCGCTTGCTGTTTTCAGACCCAAAGGACCTTCTGTTTCCTGTTGTTTATTTGAACTAATCAAGTTTTCATATTTTGTCCTTCATCTCTGAAATAAGTTAAAAAGATGGAAACGGTAACCTGTTGCGAAAGATGTCACTGGACACGGCCCTCACATTGAGACTTCTTGTCTCTTGCAGGTGACGGAGATGATGAGTTACCTCTTTATCCATCTGACATCTTAGATGACGTATGTGGCTCTGATGGGGATCCTACACCTTCTTCAGCCCTGCCGGATGACCCAGCATCACCTTCACTCTCTGATGATGAGTCTTCACCGCAGGACCATCTGTCATTCCAACACCAAGGCATCTTTTTCCCACAAGAAGATCTGAGCATTCCCTTTGACTTTGAATTGCGAGAGTCAACAGTTCGAGGTGGAGGGCTGGGCATCTGGAGCCGCAGGAAGGTGAACGTCGGGGAGCGCTTTGGACCATATGAAGGAGAGCACAGGCCTTGTCTCCAAGATCCTACTCAAGGCTGGGAGGTAGGAACTTATACAAATTCCTGTATTTCATTATGTTATGCGCAGTTCCAATAGAAACAAGGAAGAAGGCTGGGAAAAGAGATGTTTATAATTAGCATCAAAGCTCCTTTAGGCAACCAGAGTGTCCAAATTGCAACATAATTAAGTAAGAAGCGTTTATGTGCATTTATGTGCAACTATAAACATAAAAACTGCATTTGTTATGTTTTTTTTCTACGGCAGTAGTATCACATTTTTTGGCGAGACAGAATTTCCTTCTCCTGTACACTTTGTAGCATTCAGTCCTCTTTTTATTTCCTCCCATGTCGTCATGTTCACATTTAGCACAGTGACCACAAAGCTGTTGCTGCTGTTTGTTGCCCAGTGATGTAATGTTAGGTCAGCGTGACTGAAAGAAAGTGAGTTGAGCTCGTGCTCTTAACTCAATTAAAATGAAAAGCCATAAATCCCTTCTTCATCCCAGTTAGGGACCCAGTGCGGCCATTGGCAAATCACATATTGGTCAGCAGGCACAAAAAAAATCGAATGCAGGGTCACAGCACAAGGTCAAAGGTTAGATGTGGTCTCTGTCAGTGTCAGGCTAGTTCAGTTTTATGGAGCAGGACAGACAGGCGTGGGGGAGTATCAGCCTCATTTCGACTCCCAAAATAGATCCTCTCTAATTTGAACGTGAGGATTTAGTCTTTCAAATTTAGGGATTTGTAGCGCAGAGTCCAGCTCATTAAGAAACGCCGACCATGCAGTTTACTGAAGTGAGAAGTCACAGGTATATAAAGACAAAGGTGATTCAATACTGCATTTCTCCTCTTTGTAGAGTCTAACCACAGAGAACATTTCAGTGCTGCACTTTATAGCTGACTGAGAACATGTTGGTAAAATATCAACATTCAACTCATATAAATAGTTTTGGATTCGGACCAGCCCTCAGTTGGTTTGCATCATACAGCATTAATCAGTTCAGACTCAGTGGTTTTGGTTTGGAGAAAACCAAAATAAATGTATTTTTCTTGGTTGTTTTATTATTTCTTTTTAAGCTACATTTCTCCAGGAAGCAACTTCTACCTCTTTATCAACTGCAGAGTGGGATGAATATATAAATTTGTGTTAAACAGAAGTGATGAAATAGTCTTTATTTAAGCCAATTTTCATAATATAAAATTGTAATATAAAGTCCCTGTCTCTCCCAAAGAGATTTACAGCTGGTTGAACAAGCTCTGGGTTATTCTTTTTCCCAGGGAAGGAAATAAAGAAAAAAGGTTTCATGAATTTTAATCCTGTGGTAATTTATGGGGAGCTTGAATAATAATATGTATTTAAGAAGCTGAGGAGCTTGGATGTGAGTGTGCATATGTGTGTGTCTTGGGGCAGGCGGATGGGGGAGTTGAGGGGAAAGATGGGATCCCAGCGAGGCAGCACTGTATCACAATGTTTAATTACCACCCTGACAGCAAGCCATAACTCTTTCCATTAAGTAAATAAGTTGTAAAGAATTTATGATGAAATGCCACATTATTCAGAATGGATATTCAGTGATGACATCCTTCTGCATTAAATATGGTAAACGCCATTAAGCCCTACTGACCCTCCCCCTCTTCTCCCATGCCCACCCGTTTACTATCCCTCAGCCATTGCTCAGATCCCCGCCTTCCTTTTGCCTGCAACCCGTCAATATGCCAATAACCATGCGTAGGGTCTGTAAAAATAAAATTGATTTGGTAAATGTGAGCTAAGATAGATATGTTTGCTTTCATCATCAATCCCGCACGGCACAGCAAGGTGATGTCACCGACCGGGGAGCGATAAAGTGGCGCTCCCATCTGGAGCTTTTGATCTAGGGCTCTGAGCAGCCCAAGCCAGTGGTGACAGACTGGGGAAAGTTTGTCACCAGGGAGGCCACCACTCCTCTGCGCCATCACCATAAATTTGGGAGCTTTATTCATAAAGGGGAAGAATGAGTTATGGCATCCATGATGCTTTATGAATACAGGAATGGTGACTTATGGGAAAGATAGCTTCTGTAAATAAAAAACAGAGAAGCAGCAGTGAGGGATCTGTCAAGCTCACCTAAACTGTCGCATGCGGAACTGAACTGCTGACCATGCCAGCAATGGTGTGCACAGGGTGAATGCATTTGTGTATGTGTGCATATGTGTATGTGAATTTGAGCTTAGACAATTATATGAGTTAGTTGTGCAGATTTTTATGAGCAAATTGTGTTCGTGCTGATATGTGTTTAATTGTACAGGTCTAATGTTATCTGTGTCAGTCTGTAAACCTTAAATCAGTCACTAGTTCAGAATGTGAGTAAGAGCTTATCAAAAAGAAAACTTACTGGATTAAATGGGGTCCAACATTCTGAGACAACCTTGAAAATCTGTCATAATTTCATGTAAACATGGAAAACAATAAAAAAAAAATTAAGGATTTATAATTTTTTTTTTAAAAAAAACACAAAGTGTTCTAATACATAAAATGAACAAAATTATTTAAGATTGTGCACTATTAAGCAATTAAATTTAAGCAAATATGAGGCAATGGTGTCACCGCCTCCTTTTAAAACCTCAGATTTCCTTCATTTGTATCCCTTCATTTGATGCAGACATTCAGATGACTCTGTGTGCCTGAGGTTTTCAGCAGAACAGTCCTTACTAAGTAGCACAGCTCAAGAGCTAACTGGAACTGGATCAGCACTTTGAGGAAGTCCAAAAGTAAACACACCATCAGAAGATCAGTAACTTAATCTTTGTTCCATGAGACAAAGAAAATTACTTTATCTCAGGTATACACAATTATTAAAGGTACTGTCAGAAGAAGGCTAGCAGTGGCCTCAGAGGATAAGTTACTGCTAAGCTGCTTCTCATTGGTGAAAACAACGTAAAAAAAATTTGGGGAAGGTGAAGACATACCAGCATTATAAAGTGGATAGCCGACAAAATATATTTTTACTTATAAATTCAAGTTTAAAATTTACATATGTAACAGAATTCTATACACACCCTGTACCTGGAATTGGACCTGCTAGAATTATCTACTCCCTGACCATTGAGAAGTAGTAGCAAACTCCTTTCCTCAGAGACATGCCCCTCCCCTCTGGCTGGTGTATTTTTGGGGGATTAAATTGCAGCTGGGTAATGACCCAAAACACACCTCAAAAATTTGCAAAAACTACTTTAAGACTAAAGAAGACCAAAGAGTGTTGCTGTCTTTTTCCAAGTCACAATCCCGCTGAACATTTATGGAGGCACTTGAAGCGTTTATGGAAAACTGTCAAATCAAAATCATAACCTGAGTTATCAGGATTTTCAAGGATTTTTGAGGACTATGCAGAATGATGCTCTTAAAGCAAAGGGGGAACATACCAAATACTAAACTATTTTAAAATCTATTTTTCACAAATTCAGCTTTTCACTCAAATATTTAAGCTAATATTATGGTTTGCAATGAAAAATTGTGCATTAAATCTGAAACAAATGTAGATGTAAATGTTTTACATGTCAGTGGCATAAGATTTATTCCTTTTTGTTTTTTTAGCAAAAGCAGACAGATAAAAACCACTTTCTGACTTAAGATTCACATTCAATTTAAGATATTAAAATGTAAACTAAATCTAGACTGGCTTTATTAATGGCAACAAAAATGAATGTCTAATTCAAAGGACCTATTTCAAATAAATCCAAATGGCTTTAAATGTCTTAAACTCTAGGGCTGGCTGAGAGTATAATTGGGATCCCGTAAAACAGAGGAAAAATAAACATATTGCATTTGATCTTTCATAGAATAAGGATGATGTGGCCTGCACTTGCCCACAGTATTTGCATGTGTTTCCCCGTGGCCTCCTTGAAAATACTCTTAACGCCTGGATGCCCACCAGTCCATATTCTGCTGTCTCTTTCTCTGAGTCGTTAGCATTGAAATTCAAACTCCATTTGTGTCTGTCCTCTTCTCAGCAGCAGCAACAATAAGACAGAGAGCTAAAGTCCCGGAGAGAGTTATCCGGCACTCAATGAGCCTTTGGGCTCACCCAAACTTGGAGCCCCACGGGATTATGGTTCCTGGGCTTAGAAAACTGGGTGCCTCCTGCTGGAGAAGCACTGGGCGGAGCAGGTTAGGGATACAAGAAGGGGTGGGATGGTGAGTGGGGCGGGACAGGGGCGCTTAGGGTCTTTGTGCACCTCTTGAGGGAGAAGTGGAGGTGGAGGTGGAGGCGATGCTGTTGGTGGCAATGGTGGTGGGGAGGTGGTGAAGGAGATTAGCAGTGATGGTGAATGGGAGTAGAGGATTAAATGGCTGGGCAGGGCCTTTCCAGGCTCTGCCTGTCTTCTCAACCTCCTACTCATGAGAGGATGGAAGGAGGAGGAGTGGCAGATGCCTGACCAGGAGGAGGTTCATCCTTTCAGTTAGTGTCAGCTCAAAACTGTGTGCTTGTGATCTACTGGAAAAAATAAATATTTCTTTTACCAAGTCTTGGAACAAAAATCATAAATTCAGGTTCCAAAACATTTTATGATAAAATTTTATCCTATAGAACTTGATGAAGTCACATAGATCCTATTAGAGAACATGTGGTTATGTTGGGTCATATTTACAAAACAGCAAAATTAAAAAAAATATTCAATCCAATATTCAAAGTATTTTGCTACTTTAGCATTTTATACAGTGAGTATAAACTCTAGGAAATCAAGGTTTTGTGTGTCTGCATGCTGCATGTGTGTCAATGCATGTTCTTATGTGTGCATGTGTAAGACAGAGTGTGAGATTGTAGATGGAGGGCGTTTCAAGAGGGCGTGTTTTTTGTGCACGGATAAGCTGCTGTCCTGAATGAATGCAGATGTCTCTGGCTGGCTGTCCGCCTGTCCTCTGTGCACTGATGGCCTGTCACCTCTCTCTGTCACGAGGAGAAAGAGCCACTCTCAGTCCTGGCTAAAAGCCTCTTAATCCTCCAGCCCCTGCCACATCCCATCTACTGTCAGCATAGATGGCCCTGCCCACAGCCGCGCTTAGAAAGGCCAGCACTAGGGATGAACCTCTCTGTCACTCAGACGCTCCCTCAATGGGCACACATCTTCACATTTTCACACATTTACACACACACGCGCGCATAGTTTTCAGAAATTCAAAGTGAAAAAGTCTTGCATCTACAAAGGCAACGTGAACAGCGGTTGTCAATGCATTGTGCTGCGTGAACACAAGGCTGCACTGACATCATTGTGGGAACTTACGAGAAAAGCACCAGCAAGAGCACCAACTGGTTGCTGGGACACTGTGTGTAATAGTACAGGAACACTTCATGAAATACTTAGGGGTATCGCTCTCACTTAATAAATTGTAAAGTAGGCAGGAACAACCACCAAAATGTGCTGCGTAAGGCCGGATAGTGTGAAGAGTGTCACCTAACAGACAGGGTGTTCTGAACAAGAGACCTTATGAGAGCTGTGCTGCAGAGGAAATATGTCCTATATTATACATTAGTAACAATTACAGCTATGTGACTGAGATGTGTGTGTGTGACTAGTAGTTTGGTTTTCCTGAGGATTAGATATTAGAGCCCAGGACACTCAGTTTATTTTTTAACTCCTATACTTACTATAATAAAACACAAAACATTGTCATTGGAATGAAATTCATGTTGGAAGACTCCACGACTCACCAGTAACATATTACACAAATGGCTAGTGACAATGCAGAAAGCATTGCTACTGTATACAAGGCTCTGAAGAGGGCATGTTAGGATTATTTTTTTCACCTCAAAACAAACTACAGTTGTCACCTGTAATTTTTTAACTCTATAAATAATATTCACCTTATCTAACCGAATTCTCTAGCAACACTAGAAATAGGGTGGATACTGTTTATTTGCTGCAGGCAACCTTTCCTTAATCATACTGAATTTGCCGTGACCAGTGCTATCAGCAATGATAATGTCACGATCTGAGATACTGGAGGTAAAAGTAGTTTAACTTTTATAGAATTGTCCAATATTACCATTCTTCTCATGTGACAGTATATACATGTTCAAGTGAAATCCTGCACTGAGATCAAAGCAGCCATTTGTATGCACACAGTATAAACTATATTCTTTATCAACTCAAACACATTATATATTATGCTAATGTAATGTCTCCAGAACCAATCACAGTATGTTGTTCTACAATACCAACCTGTCTGCAATATATGACTAACAGGAATTCATGCATATCAGTAAAAAAAAAGTGTAGTTATGTAACAATTTCAGTTAGAAAACTATCTAAACTAAATTGACATTCCATCTAAGTAAAAATTATATGTGTTATAACCCGCTAGGCAACAAAAACACCTCCAGCTTATATCTCTGTTCAAATGTTGCGGTGTGTGTAGACTCCCATGAGTTAAAACAACCCCAGAAATGCATTCACCCATGTGTGTCAGCATCTTGCCTTTGTCTCTCCTGGTGTCTGTGAGGGAGATGGGCTTTTTGTCCAGTGTAACTGGATCTTGATTGTCTTGGACGGCAGTGATGCCCATTCAAAACCCCAAAGACAAAACAAGCTGGGGGTTCATCTCCCTGCCTCTCAGCTGACTGGTAATCCATTTCTTTGGGTTAATCTGTTGCTTCTTGGTGCTGGTTGAGGCTAGTGTGTGTCAGTTGATGTGGGTGTTCGAGAGGTGGGGGGGAACTGATGTTCTAATCTCATGTGAGAGGAGAAAGGGGAGACAAGACACATTCACAGAGACAAAATGTAAGACGTAAAGTGTGAGGGTATTTTCCTAGAGGAGTGCTGGGTCAGCCAAATTCACCACTTTCTCCAGAGGCTACCCTTCTCTTGTTAAAGAACATAAAAACTATACAGATTTCTTATTTCCCCCTCATTCCTCAGCACTGCCCCCCACCTTCTCCTCCTGGCTCCCCCGCCTCCTCCCTTTTTCTCCGTCTGAGTTCCCAGCAGGGAGAGGAAGCTAGGTTAACTAACTGAACAAAGTCAGAGTGAATTGCAGAAGGACAAAGGCGGGCGTGAGTGGGGGCTATGCCAGTCGGAAGGTGTAGCCAGCAGCACAATACCAGGTGAAGGAGGCTCTCACCAGGGGTCCATTCAAGCAGGCCAAAGGTCACCGGCCTTATTAGATCTGAAGTGAATGGAAAAACTTGTTTGATTGAAGAAGGAGGTCAGAAAAAGCAGGGATGAGGAAGGAGGACTCCACCTATTTCAAAAGCTCAAGGGGGGGCCATGTTTCTCTCCCTATTATACCTGACACATCTAAATGCAGGCAAAAATTTAAGTAGCTGATAGTGCATGGTGGGAGTCAGAAAACACACATAACTTACTCTGTGCTTAACAAAGGAGGCTTGGGAACACATGCAGAGCAAGCTCAATAACGCAGTGACACATGTCTAGACAGCCATAGATATAATGGAATTTATATGCAGGTGCATTGACTCACAGGGGAGATATAAACGCCGCTGCCTTGTAACACACATTTACATCATCTATACTCAGTTGTTACAGCACTGTAAATACTTGTGATATAAGAGGGAATCCTCAAAGTCAGTGTCAAAGCAAATATTTTTAAAAGCTGTAACAGTTATTAGATCATTTACAGATTAAAGTAACAGCAGAAATGAGAAAAGAGAGGCTTACGTGTAGTAAAGTTTACCGGCTTGAACTAATTTCATGAGAAGATCCTTGAAGCTGGACGGTAATTAGAGAATGTTTGAGGAAACATCCTCTTGTTAATTTACAATTCTGCTGGTAGTAAATGTGGAGAAAGTTCTGAAGTAACTTTTGAAAACAAATTAGAAGAATGCCCACTGATTCCACCCATGTTAGGAGCAATCAAATCAAACGCATCTCGTCAGCTGTCTGCACAGCTCCTTTTGCAAAAAAGATACTACAAAATGCTATTATTCACTTAGCCTAAGAAAGCAAAACTGCATGTTTGGACAATCCATGCATTTTCACAGTTCACCAAAGCAGTGAAATAAATGCCATAGGTTTAACACCCAAACACAGACACACAAAATGTGCCCCCTGCACTCTGCACAGATAGGAGTGAAAATGAGGGGACCCCTAAACAGCATACAGGAAGCAGAGGTGATGAATTCCGTGTGCGGGGCCACAGAGCTAGGCCCATAGATACCTTATCTAGGGGGATTGATAGGGGAAGCGCCTTCCCTTAAAACACACCACTGATTGTTTCCAAATGTCTTCCCAATGGGGTGGGTTATAGTGAGGGGGTAGACAGGGACTCAGGGGCAGAGTTTGCAGGATTTTTATTGGTCCAGTCTGAGGAAATAGAGAGGGAACAGCAACTTTGTCCTGGCTTTCCTGCCCTGTGTTGCTGCTAGTGCTTAACTACCAGTCAGATCGCATTACCCAGGCAGTAAATCTAAGTACCGGTTAACGCAAATAATCAAGAGCTAATACTGCTCTACGAAACCACTTTCTCTGTGTCTGTGGTCAGAACTGTGCAAACAGGCACAACCCAAGGCTTTCTGTCTTCTTAGCCTCTGCCAGACTCTCACTCACTCTCTCACGACTATTATCACCTACACACAGTCAAAATCTCCATACATATATATACATATATGTGTATCCATGTATCCCTTATGGATTGTGCACATCTCTTTGTGTATTGTGTGGGTGGTGTGGTGTGGTTTGAGAGCCTATTATTTGGTTAAACACTAAAAAGGGCAGACCAGACCATGTTCAACATGGTAATTCTGTACCTTTTCTCTCAATTACTCTATATTGGTACTCCAATTACAATAGAGCAAGTCTCAAACCAGAACTGTGAGCAGCCAGTTCTAGAGGGAGTGAAAGGAGAGGCCCAGGGTGGCAGTAATGAGGTCTTAACCCCGACTTTGCTCTATTATGTCATAATGCTTTAATTCGAGCCATATGATAGGCTGCTGTGCACTCTTGTGTTATTGGAAAGTCAATATTTGTGAGCTGGCCTTGTCTGTTCTCCTCAGATGTTGCCTGGGAGTGAGTGAAAAAAGGCAAAAATCACACAGGAGCAAATGATTGACAGAACAGAGGACCACACCAGGGTGCTCCAGGGTGTTGTATACACTGCTTGCTAACACCAATTATTAAATGATAAGATGAATAAATATGTCTAATTTTCTCCGACAGAATGAATAAATGTGGAGAATGTCACACATGACATACTGGTCAATAGAAAGGTGATTAAAAAAGCACTTTTTTAGTATAACCAGTATTGACAGAATTATTACTGCTAGCACAAGTGTAGAGAATACATCAATGTTAGTTATTTCCTGCTCATTCCCCAATTAATGTAAATGTTTGGTTATACATCTACCTGAAAAAAATGTCCACTTTACCATTGTAGGAAGAAGTATACTGTATTCATTCCAGTACTTTACCCCAGTACAGCATAGAGGTACCTATATCATATGTGTTGTTCCTTTACAATTTCAGTCCTCTATTATCTACCATATTGGTCTAACGACAAAGAACTTTCCATCTTAATAATTCTTGCTTAAACATATGATCAGTTTTTTTAGAATGTGATGCATTACTATGAATAAAGTTAAACCACATTACACAAAATACATTGTTAAAAAGCTTCTTCAACACACCAAACACAAGAAATCGTGCTTATTCCTCGATATATTCTAAATATATGCAGATAATGCTTTTCAAACCCTGGGCTTTTAATTATAAATATTTTAATTATTATATTTTCTTGCACTTTTCATCTCATAGTTTACACAGTACTGCACTTCTGTCCACACACTTTCCACCAGCCACTCATGACTGCATTCCTTTCCAATCAAAGCGGTTCTTTGGCCTACTGATACAGAGTGTCAATTAATGAACAGTGTATTTAATAGTTTGTACACTGTTTGAAGGTCACATTTTAAATTACTTTGGCGCTTGTATTTAATGGGGTTAATTACCTTGGTAATAACAGAGGATCACATCCTGGCCAATAATTGTTTTCAAATTGCTTTCAGGTTGCTTATTAATGATATAGTCCATTAGTTATTGTCATTGTGTAATTACAGTAGGGGATGTTTAATTATATTCAGGATAAACATGCATTCCTTTAAAAAAAAAAAGGTTGATCACTTCTTTTGAACAGAGCAAAGAATTTACTGCACCTGCTCATGAAGAAATGAATGATCGGATTCATTTGTAACTTTAAATGCCTTTGGGAAAATTGGCGGAAGGAAGGAATTATTGGCCAATGATACATAAGGGCTACCATGCTCATATTCATACTAACAGCAGGATTCTTTATTATACCCATTGCTATGTATATAAGTATTTATTTAATTTTAGAAGATGTAAAATGAATAATGCTCCTTAGTTTCATATAGTATTTTTTTTAAATATAGCATGGAGCAGGCAATTAATCTCCACTCATAGCTGTCACCCTTTATCAGCAGATAAATCCAGCTTAGTCATCCAAAAATGGTGGTCAGTAGATAGAGCTTTTAGAAAAGACAGTCCCAGAGTGACTGGGAGGAAAAGGTGACTTAAAACACCTATGCATAACAACTGAGGGGCAGTCTGTAAGAAGATAGGCAAAACTAGACAGGGTAAACAGAAGAGTGATAAATGAGGCAGAAGAGAACCAAAGACAGATAAAGGGGAGTGAAGAGTACAAGAGAAAGAGAAAATCAGCCAAGATGAATGAAAGAGAGACAGAATAAGCTGAGGAGGTGGAGAGGGAACTCGATGTCCTGTCTCTGGTACGTGCTGAGGGAGACAGATTTCCCGGTGGAGTGTTCCCAAGTGTCCCCCTGCAGTCTGTAATAGGATTTTCCAGGCTACAGCAGGTAGTCTGTGAAGGAACTTTGTTCATGGGAGCTCACAGATAAGGGTTAATGCAGCCCAAAGGTTCCTCCACTTCACACGGCGCTTTGGGAGTCTGTCGCTCCCTCCTCATCTGCCTGCAGTGTCAGCACCAATCCGTCACAAAGGATTTCTTCCTGCAAAACTCAGTGGCCATTTCTGACATCTCCAACAAACTAATTGTTGTCTCCAGCTCTGGCAAGTCCTGTGAAGTCCTAACGAGTTAGCGTCTTTTGCACAGATGAGAAAAAGTCTTGCAAAATCAATTTCTCAGCTGAATTACGCTCTGTCATCAGCCCAAAATGGGAGAGGAGAGGAGAGGAGAGGAGAGGAGAGGAGAGGATGCAAAAAATAGATCCTGCTAGAGTGTCTTAGAGTAGAGTTTGCATCATCCACATTCTCTCATCCAATTGTTCTCTTTCCTTAGGCTGTTTTATGGTTGCTTCCCTTCCCTCCCAGCTACTTTATGACATGCATTGTAAAACCTTTAGAGTTCTGGGCACCCTCTCATTGGGCCATGCAGTGCTTCTCCCCGGCCTGAGTGACAGTGGGATCAGGTCCAACTGCCACCCAGGACACTGAGCCATAAATCATCCTGCTGGCACCAGATTCAACTTCCTGAACAGCTACCAGTTCCTACAGGGGACAAAAAGGCCTTTGTGGACTTTAGGAAGCAAAAACCTCTCCTCTCTTTAAGGAGTCTGATGTTTATGAGCAATGTTGAGAAAGACTAAGGAAAAAGAGTTTCCATTTCTCGTACTTTCTCTCTCATTAAGTAAGTTTAATAAGGCGATGACTAAACTACTGTTAACTGAATCTGAACACCTGTTCAACAGAAGGTCTAGATCAGATCAGCCACTGTTTGTTTACATGCATCACTATAGAAACTCCCCACCAAAATGACTTCACAGAGATAAAGTCATCAGCTTTGAGTTTCTGCAGGAACCCAACCTGGCAGTTTCATCTCTGTTAATATAAAGAATCGCCCTGCCAGAGCTGTAGCGGCCCTCGTGGTCTCACTTCATGCCTCCCTCCCTGTTTTACATTGCTTATTTCCACCAGTCTCAGTCCTCTCTGTCAGGCTGTGAGGGACAGCTATTTTCCTTGCAAGCCATGAAGACAGGGGATTGGCCCCAGGGGGCCTTAGGATGTGAAGCTTCTGGCATGTCCCGTAAATCTAGGGTCCCATCTCCACTGCTCGATCTGCACCCAGCAATGAGAACATCAATGAGGCGTGAGGATGAACATTCCTCAGGCTGCTCTCACACACAAACCCCTGGGTTTTGCTTGGAGAATAACACCTCGCTGCCCTTCTTTTCTGACTAGTGAGCTGTCCATCTCAGCAAGAAGTCAGTCTTTCCACCCCTGGTGAAACAAGCCCCAAACCCCAACTTTTCAGCCATAAAAGGTTTCACAAGGAGGTTGCTTGCTTTAGTCTTGTATAGTATAGTCTTGTATTAAATGATGATTATGAAAAGATGTGTTATTCTAGAGTCTATGAGAGGCTATGAGAAGTCTGTGTTGATATACGTGATTCCCATAATCATCTGCCAATCCAACAGCATGAACCTGGCAAGGCTCCCCAAACACAAAGAGTCGAAACCATACACAGTCCTTCCACAAGTCCTGACACATCCACAGCTATGTGTGAAGTGTTTTTTTAAACTTTTTAATAGTTTTTTAAAGTGTCAAAAAAATTTGATGGGAAATCAAAATTCTTCTGAATCACTTTTTATATCAGTTTTATTCTTCATCCTAATTGTTTGAACTCTGCTAGCAATTGTGTCTGACCTTTTTTGCAGAATACAGAAAGGCAGTCATATGGACATGTTCAGAGGTTAGAGGAACCTGAGACAAAGGGGTAGACTGAAAAGCGCACTGACCAATCAATAAGCAAAAGTGCAAACCACATGGGCCCCGACCAGCTCATGTGGTCCTGTTTCTTCTCACCCAGCCAGCCATGTTAGCCACGTTAACCAGATTTTTCACCCAAATGGAAATTCAGCCTGTCACTTCCATGCAGCCTCCAAACGCTCTGTCTGTCCAATCCGTCACTGCGTGCCAGCGGCCGCACAAATAGGGCTGCCACTCTCACTGTCATCTGAGTAACGGATGTCCCATCGTTACCACAGGGTGGGACCAGGCAGCACTCAGGTCCACTTTCACTCCTCCTCAAGCTTTTTCTCCATCTTCTTCCTCTCATGGGTTCCCATCGATGAGTGCTTTGGACTTCTCTAGGAGTTTAAGTATGAATATGTGTATGTGGGTGCTTTTCCGGGAACACAGGCATGATTTTTTTTTTCTTTCTCTGTGCAGTGAATGCTCCCCCCAATCTCCCACCCTCTGCTCAAATCTTCCATCAAGACTCAAAAGCATTGGTATAATAGGAGCAGGGGTTGGATGAAATAAATTGTGTCCTGGACTGGTAACCTAACAGCCATCATAAATAATGTAGACCTATTTGAAGGGGAAGATGGGGCATTAGAAGCTATTTACACTCCAGGAGCCATGCTATCGATCAGCATGGAACGTCCCATAGATAAGAATGGGATGATGTCATGGTTATTTATGATGATTCTTGATGGTAAGGCTACAAAAGGGATTTTGGGGCGACAGCATCATCAGTTTTTGGGGTGCGGGGGGATATGATGCATTCTACCATCAATGGAGCAATCAGCAGGGTGGTTAAGGGAGGTGCGATGGTGGATGCCTCTGACAAACAGACACCCTCACACAACCATATTCCCACACATAAAGATGCACAGAGACACAAACAATCACACCTGCACACAGAAACATACCACATGCATGCAAACACACGCACACAGCTGTGATAAATGCCACTGGTGTGAATAGGGTCTATAAAGACTGGTGAGAGGAGATAGCTCAGAGGAGATCCAGTACATCTCCATCTCCCTGCTCCATATACACATCAACATACATATGTAGAGAGTGCAATAAAACACTACATTTCCACTGGTGTGCTGTGAAGTGAGCCAAAGGCTATATTCAATATGAGTCTGGGACAGAATTACCATTCAGGGATCACTTCACAGGTCAGACAAGTACATGGGACTCTGTTGTATTAGATCAAAATTTAGAAACTGTGAGACATGGAAACTGGCAAAGGTGTGCATTAGGATTTTACTTGAGGCTGTACGAGCTGTAGTGGAAGAAGAAATAGCAGGAAGACATCTTGAACAAGAACTTTTGAGGTTCAAGTGCAGGTACTAGTCACTTATTTCACGTTATAACTGTGATGTCCAGAATAATTTCATAAATCTGCTGGTTTATTAGTTTTAAAGGTACCCTCTTTTCATTTTTAAATGTAACTTTAAAAGAAAAAAAAACAGATCAAACATTAATTTTATATCATTTTTGTATCTACACTGTAGCACTTTGTTGTTATTCCACTCAAGTTGAATCAAAATTTAATTTGATGTACCATTTCCATGCAACAATAGATATAAATGTTTCAGCTTAAATGTTAGAATGCAACACAATATTCACTAATATGTGCATTCTATATTCCTGATTCTCTCTATTAAAAGCAGTGTCTTTTTTTTATAATAAAAAAAAAGCACAGTGTCTTAATAATGAGTGCCGTCTCAGTCAATAATCATGATACCGTTATTCAAGCAACTCCAGCTTAATATAGTAAATATTAAGCAGACTTGGGCTTTAAATAGTTCATACACAGGGTATGTGCCAACACATTTTAGTCTGCCATAGCATTTAAAATGTTTAAATTGAAAGAGAAAAAGAAGGGGAAAAACTACAGAAAGAGAAACTCCCGGTGGTGAGGGAGGTGTGGGGCAGTCGAAAGAGGAGAACAGGAGGGGAGCAAAAGCTGGCACGACTCCACAGTGTTTTCTGTCACTGGCCCCTCGGAGCAGGAACATTATTGTGAATATTAGTTCAGAACTTCTGGCACCCATCCAGACATCGGTCTCTGCCTGAGCAGGGTGGGGGGGTGATTAGCAGCAGGGTTCGAGCTCCATCATACACACACAAACCACTACTGCCATTAACCACCACCGCCGCCGCCACCACCACCCCCATCTCGTCATCATACTCAAGACTAGAAAGGCTCCACAACAACAAGATGTGTGGAGCCTAAAGTCCTGCCCAGCCCTGATAACAAGTTCCAGCTTTTTAAAAATAAGCAAACACATGTGGTTGTTTGATGTCCCCCTTATCTCCGCTAACTCTGAATTCTCAGAGAGTTTCTCCGGCGAGATCAAATTCAGTAATTAATCTGCTCGCCTTTTTATGAAATATTATTGAGAAAAACTTTTGCTCAAACTCAAAAGCTCACAGCTGTGTCCGTGCGCCATTGGAGTTTCCGGCAGGCTTCTTTCATGCTGCTAATGAGAAAGGGGCAGAGAAGCCTGCAAAAGTCTGCTGAGCTCCGTTAGAACTTGTTTTTCTTAGAAACATTAAAGTTGTGTGGTTGTTCTTTATAGAGCAGAGAGGAGAAATACGCTGATTATTGTGTTTGTGTTATTCGCAGTTGTCTTTTTGCATCTTGGGCCTGAGGTCCATGTTTGGTTTTCGGTTTCAGTTTTATTGTAGAGAAGAAGAAGATTAGGATTAACAGGTAGATGACATTATGTAAAATGTCACAGACTAAGAGGCATAATTACAATCCAGGTAGTGCATCTAGAGTCCAAAAAAAAAAGCCACGAGTTGAACAACAGTAGCACAAAGAAACTGGAGTAGAAGTTCGTAACCTTCTTTCTAGTGGAGGAGGAGGAGGAGAGAACAGGGTCTATTCAAGAGGAATAAGGAGACACAATGCATCAGGGTCAAAGCTGGGTCAGCAAAGTCCATGAACTGCAGAATACAAGCAGTGGCAGGCAGCCGGCAGCCTGCAGCCTGCAGAAGACAGGCAGACAGGTGGGCTCTTAGTATTAGCCATTAGCTTGTTTAAGGCCAGAGAGATGTAGTGCAGAAAGGTGTGCAGTCAAGGTCACCAAGATGAAGGTCCACTCGCAGCAATATGTATATTTCTAACTGCATTTAACAATAGAGCTTCTGTGTGCATTTACACACAAGTCACTTTGAGTGAGTTTTTGGTGAAGACGTTCAAAGGTTTTGTTAAGAGCTTGTCGTGTATCATTTTGACCTTTCACCCATGACCCCTCAGCCAGCAAATACAACAAGGGAGGCCTGTTACCATGGCAACAATAGCAACGGGTCACAAAGAGGCCAGATGAGGTATACATAGTATACATTACGTATACGCCACGGTTAAATGAATGGGTATTTTCAGGTACTTGTTACTGTCATCCACAGCAGTGCATTCAGAAACTTTTACCCTTTAAATAACAGGAGATCCACTCACAATCAAACAAGCCCGATGTGGATGAGACGCTGGGCTCTATCTCAGCTTGCCCAGGGGTAGAGACAGAAGAGGGAAGTCAGGGGTTGTCTCTCACCCCTCTTTTGTTAGAGTACCACCACCACCACCACCCTCCACCCCCGTAATAAATCTGGATCTGGTAAATAGCCCATGAATAAAGGGAGATTTTATCCTCTGTGGCACAGGGAAGATTTAGTGGGCAGAAGCAGTGTCCCCTCTCTTCTGAACAAGTACAAAGTGGTCACTCAGCGAGCCTTAAGAGGTATAAAAAGCCTGCGGTAGTTCATTAAATCTCCAGCACGAAGATGGGACCGCTGCGATGGTGATTTACAGCAGTCAGGTGCATATATCGGCAGTGGCATTCAGCCCCACCTCTCATTCTCTGTCTGCCCCAATGAGGAAATAACTAAGCATGCTGTGCTATTTATTGGCTGCATAGTTGGGAGATACAGAGAGGTTTGGAGAATGGTAGGCAGACTCGAGTGGTATTTTATTCAACTTTCCTTTTGTCGCACTCTGAATAGAAGCAAGAAATCATACCTGTGTCTTTTCACATCAGTGGAGGACACAGAGTGTGGAAGTTTCAAGTGTATTAACTAATCCTCACTGTAGTTTGGCAGAAACAAGGATTTTTGCTATTTTCCTGTTTCTGTTTTTCACTGTCACAATTTTATTATCTACTTTAAAACATTGTAGTATTAAGCAATGTGATACATTAACATTATGAGGTCACCTTACTGAGAAATCACTGTGCCTATATTTCACGGTAACCCATTCATATGGACAATATAGCTCACTCAATATTTGGCTAATAACTGCCTCATGGAAACATTTTCTCCTTAACTTATCACCATTAGAATAATATATTGTTGCACAGGTGATATGCATATGCATATAAATCTCTGCCTCCCACTTTGACCTTGCTGTAATCACTTCACCTTATTATTTCTCAGATTAAATAATAAGCCACACTCTGTCACCTTGAGGCATTGATTGCTGATCCCCCTTACGATAGGCAACATTAAATATTTGTTTCCAGATTCCTCTGTGCTTTCTGTCAGTGATAGGGCCTGCACTTACTCAGTGTTGTGTTAGTCCTGTTTAAACACTCACACGACATATATCGCTGCAGGGACCTTAGATAAAAAGTGCAGTGAGTGCATCATCAAAATCAAAGGATTTTGATAAAGCTGTCATGGAAATGAAAAATGTTTTGATTTGTCTCAAATATGTCCCACAAAGGCACAGCAGTTACCAGTGAGCAGATTGCTGATGTATTTGGGTGTACAGTTATGCCTTTAACCTTGCCGTTTTTAACTAAAAAGTTAGTAACATGCAGGTTGGACAGCATTTTAATTGTTTATTCTTGGGCATTAGCTATCAGGGAAGAATTTCATCTTATCATCTGAATGAAAACTGTCGGAAAACTTTTTGCACATAGTTTTCACGACAGAACATTTGTTGGTTTATAAATTAGATTTTAAAAATTACCAAGAAAACTCATGGCTGTGTCTGATTCAGAAGGTCATGTTCTCTTGAACAATCTCCAAAGCTAATCTGTTAATCTCTTTACTGAAGGACAGCGTAAGGGCAGATAAATGCCATTTACCATGGGAGTGCTGCAGTGTAACTCCCTAAATAGGATGATTTAGACCAGTATTAATCAAATTCAGAAATGTCAAGTTTCCCTCCACTCTTAAGAGTCCCCCTCTTTTCCCTTTTATTTCTCTCCTCTGTCATTCTCGACCTATTCTACTCTTTTCTCGTCATCCACCTCTCTTTCTTCCTCTGATGTCAGTATAAAGATGTAGCACCTGATCAGTGAAAGCTGATGTCCTAATAGAGAAGTAATGAGAATAGATCTGCTGGCTGCCCGGATGTCTGCGTGTCCCTGCGTGCTGCTGTGTTCAACCACTTATGAAAGACAGAAGGGGGAGAGTGTGATGTGCTCTGGCCCTTAGCACAAAGATAATATTCACTGTTTTATCCACCTCTGCCTGACAAATGACTGTCATTAATCAGAAAGTCCACCCATCGTCTATGCGTGTGTGTGTGTGAGTGAGTGCATAAGTGGAAAAAAATGGAGGATAGAGGTGAATTAAGAGCATGTGCCTTTCTGGGTATTTGTAAAAGGAAGAAATGCAAACATGGACACACACTGATGCACACACACACACACACCTTGCAGATCTCACTATAGATAAAGATAAAGGACACTCACTTATTGACTGAAGAAGTCATTACCTTCTTTAAAGAGGTGTTTATACTGCAGTGTAATTAAAAGGGGAAGGCTGAATTGAATAAAATAAAAATAATATTCAGAGTGTTAGTGGAAAAAGAAGTAACAAGTAGAAAGTTCAGAGAAAGCGAGAAGTGGGAGGGTAAGTTAATGTGGAGGTTAACAGGCACAAAGGGCTGGTGTGAAGACCAGTTGCCAGCCCTCTCAGCAGATGAGGTGGCAAAGAGAGAGGACCAAGGGAGGGCCTTTGTGTGAATGAATGTGTCTCACCCTCCAGTGTTATCATGATGGTGAGTCATTAATCACAGCCCTGACAAAATACACAGTTACCAAGAAACACACACGGGGCAGCCAAGCATACACTCGTACACAAGCGCTCACACACATCATATACAAGGGCATGCAGCCATCTCACACTCAGTGTGCGGGCACATTTGCGGTGTGTTCATGTTTGAATTGCTCTCTAATTCACCTGCCTCAATTAGAGATGTACTGTACTTCACAACTCCTGAGGAGTAGAGCAGTGATGGCCAGATAAAACCAGGTAACAATCATAAGATGGAACAAATAGAAAGACCTGTTGGAAAAGGCCCAAAATTTAGCTTGGAGGAAATGTGCTCATTCAAATAGATTTTTAATTATTTAAAAAACATAAAATTGTCAAGGCCTTCTTTATGCTACTGTTTACAGAATAGCTCACCTATAGACATTAAGTACAAGCTACATGAAGTGGTACAAGCTACATAAAATTCTTTACTAAATCAAATTGCTGTAAGGGAGGTCTAAGTAGATTGCTGATAGGACTTGGCAACCAAGAGCTGAGAGCTGTTGCCCTACAGAGCTGGTGTCCTGCACAGAGGCTCCGCTCTCAGAGTTGGCTCTCGGCCCTGGTCCTTCCCTCTGGCCTCAGTTTGGCCTCAGTCTGGGCCTGCTTGTCCCTGGCTCAGCCAAACCTCTACCACATCCCCTAGGAGCATCATTGCATCTCTGATCTGCGCCACTCTTGCTGCGCATTGCCAAGTACACACTCCAACTGCCCAACCAAATCCAGGCATGACCTGACAGGCACACTGCCCTAACTGTGAGGAGAGGCTAACCCCAAACACAACCTACCTCCTCCAGTGACTCTCTTTCTTCTTGCATTTCAAAGCCAGATGCTCATATTTGTATTTGCCCATATATGTTGATGTTTCTGACGCTGTTTAGTTTACAGATTCAATCCAAAGTCATTTGACACTGGCAGTCCTCTCACATGAGCTCCTGCCAGTAACAGAACAAATTACTCTATGTTGTGTTGCATGTTGTCATAGTGAACTCTCTTACACTCTTCATTTACAACTCCCTTTTTTCTGAGTGTACAAGTGAGTGAAGAGAGCCCTTTCACTGCTTGCTTCCCAGTAATGGCAAAGGTCGCACCTTTCCCATATTTCATCTTACTTTTCCGTTCTCTTAGAAACAAAATGAAATCATTGTGCAAAATATTTTTTTTAATCGCCATTGGTCTAATTGTTCAGCAAATAGTTTTCAGTGTTGCACTGCATAAAGCATTCTTAAAATGTCATTCCAGACATTTATGGGCACATCTTATAATTCCCGCTTTTTTTTTGTTGTTGTTGTTATCTTTTTCTAGTTCTGTTTTGTTCAACTACCTCATCTAAATTATTTTATAAATGTGTGCCTCTGCTTCTCCACCCTACTTGTTCCTCTCGTAGTGTGAGATCACAGAAACAACAGCAAATCCAGATTGGGTAAGCCCCCAACTAGGATATGCCCACCAGGGAGCAGCCTCCTTCTGGAGCAATGCCGCAGCAGCTAAGCTGTTTAGCTTTAGGAAGCCGTTAAGTTAACTGTGGTCACTCACAGGAGGGATCACAGGCCCTGCTCACAGTCGAGCAGCATATAGAGGAAGCCATTCAAAAGCAGAGGAAGAAAGAAAAGTAAAACAGAATCAGAGAAAACTGAAATAAAATAGCAGCTGTATAATAACATACAGCAGTGTACAGTATGTGTGCTGTTTCTCTAAGACGCCTCATTCAGTTTGTTGCAGTGACTGTGTGTCCCTCATCTCTGGTCGTGTGCTCATTGTTTATGTCCACATGTCACCTAGTGTCCTAAGAAAAATGTGAGGCCTTCGCATATGAGAGCATTTAACAAGGCTGTAGCCGTCGTGTTTAATAGTTCTGGTGATGATAATTGTGGGCTGCGTGATGGCTTGCTCGTTAAAGCCACTGCAGTAAGAGTGAATTTCAGGGCTGTAATTGCAGCTTGTTAGGATAATGCCAATCAGAAGCTTTTGGCCTGACTCAACACCCATGTGCATTCACTGTGGCCTGTTCCTGAAGGCCTTCTTGTGGACCCTCTGTAGTACAGCAGCAGGAATATCATCTAGTAAGCGGAACCATACAGTAGACACATTTTACAAAGCATGATGTTTTGATTTTATTCTACCATGTGGGTTTCATGAGAGTCATTTCTGAGGTTTTAGTAATATTTAGTAATAGTTTTCATTTCCCGGTTGGCAGACAATTCTCAGGATTTTACTTTATTGGCCCACTTAGCAAAGTACCTAAATTTCAGTTAACTCTTACGCAGTCAAAAAGGAGATTTAGTACGCTTGTTTTATTCAGCATTAGTTTGCTTTACTTACAGTTTACAACTAAGCAAAAAGCACATATTTCTTCATACTGAGACAAATGTGGTAAAATCCCACAGTCTTTAACAGATTTAAACGTCTCCTCTAAAATTTCTTATTCACTTCTTTCCAAATAAAATTTGTATTTGGGCTGGCATTCCTTTACCCAGTGTGCCGTGTTTTCTGAGTTTGATTCAGAGCCAGCTTTACCCAGGCCTGGAAGTGGAAGCTCTGATGTGGAGTCTGTCCCTGTGCGGGGATGCATATAGCCACACATGGCTAGTGTATAATTTAAGATTTCTGGTGAGCTAAATGGCACTCTAGCTCAATAGCCATCAATATAGCCGCTTGTAAAATGTGACTGAGACCAGTTGGAGGCTGGCTGGCTTGTTAGGTGCTGGGAATGTTTGAGGCAGGTGGTGGAGGGCCAAGGCCAAGGTCCATATGGATCTGATAACAGAACAGTAGTAGCAACTTATGGGGTTTTGTTGCTTTATTCGAGCATATGGTGTCTCTCTAGTTCCTAAAGTCAGTAGCTCTGTTCTTCTTGTCTCTCTTTTCTGTTACATCTCACTGAGTGTACACATCTGACTTATTGTTTCTATTCTCCCTCTCTTTGTGTTCTTTTTAATAATACTAGTATTTATCTGTACCTATCATGCTTTTAGCTTTCTATCAAAAAAATCTATCTGTCGTTTTATCAGTGTTATGTTAGACAACTTTATTATGCTGTTTGCTGACCTGGGTTTAATGTTTAGAGGGACATTTACAGCTTCGCAAAGAAGTATCTAAAGTAAAGAATGAAGCTATCTTGCTTTCCAGACCGCTTGGCTTTTAATCACAATGTCCTGTTTTCAAACGAGCTAAATGAATCCCTTCTCCCGTCTTTGTCTCTAACCTCAAATATTTACTGTTGGTGTTGTCTGTTGGCGGCGGCTGAGGGAGCAGGCGGGTGGAGGGCTGGAGGAGCACAGTACTCTGCAGTGTGCCTTGGCCATGGAGGCAGAATGTGGGCCCAGCTCAACCCAGGCCCGAGGGCCAGAGAGTGTAGCCGAGCTGCTTAATTGAGATCTCAACGTGACACTGAGTGCTTGTAAATTACAATGTGCTAGCCAGACAAGCTAGAGAAGCCTTGAACTCAGCAGCAACAGCGCCACAAACATATGGTATGTGTGGTTGTGTGTGTTTTTGTGTGTGTGCGTCTGTGTACGTCCTCTTGAATGTTTCTTCACGTG
This sequence comes from Heterochromis multidens, assembly GCA_015108495.1. Taxonomy (NCBI): domain Eukaryota; kingdom Metazoa; phylum Chordata; class Actinopteri; order Cichliformes; family Cichlidae; genus Heterochromis; species Heterochromis multidens. The sequence continues at coordinate 8,180 of VUQS01054911.1, read as the reverse complement.
TGGCTGGTCCTACTTTTTTAAGAGCTCTTTGTGCATCATTATTATTCATGTCTCCTCTATTTCTTGATATGGGTATGAAAAAAAAACAAAAGTTCAAAAATATTTGCTTCAGCTTCAGTTACTGCAGTCATCTTTTCAGCTACCTCCCTCAGCCATGCCATCGAATTAGCCCTCCTACTTCTTCTTACTGCCTCTCCCCTTTTCAGGCTTGTGTTAACACCCACTAGATGTTTTAAACAGCTTGTCTTTGCAACTTTGTTTTTTAGTTAAGGCAATTTGAATTTGAAGCAAATATCTGGGTTCAGCATCCACAGACATGGTGTTCATTAGGTGTTATAGAGAGTGGGTTGCTAAGAATATGGCTGCAAAAACAAGTAACAGAACAGAGTAATAAAAAACGAGTGAAGATCATGCTCAATTAAAGCCATCCTGAGCAGGTACAGGACAATTATCACGCATCGACACGCACTTTCACAATCTAACCACATTGTAGAGACCACAAACATGCACGCAGGCACACATGCATGTATACAGACTTGTCAGTCAAGCAGTGTGACTGCTTATATTTAGAAGTTGTAATGAGCGTGATGTCATTTCTCCATGCTCTTGAGAACAATCTGGCAATCTGGATACTGTCAATCACTCCATGCCTGCAGGCACAACCAGGCCGTGGTGGGTGCTTTTGTACATGTGTGTCTGCAAAGAGGGAGGGGAGTAAGTTTGAATGTGTCTGCTTGTGTGTATGTGTTAGTTTAGGGTTTTGATGAGCAACTCTTCAACAAAGACCCAACATATGAGCCACACATGGTGCCTTATTTAAGGAATGGGCTTCATCATTCTCACCTCATCACCCTAGCAACTCCATGCTCACATATGCATTAACACACACTCACATGTAACAACTTCCAAATACACACACGTCCATGCTTTCCCCTCTACAAATGCGTAGGTCTACTCCGTCATTCATGCGCACAGCTGCACACTCACAACATGGCACGTATTCTTTAAAACCACAGTGCCCCTTTTCCCTCTGCGACCATTGGAAAGGATGGAATTTTTTTTTTTTCAGTTTTCCCATGCTGTACAAGAGAAGCTGTGTAAAAGAATGAGTGCTAGCAATATTGACACCCAATGTATTTAAAAACATGCTGATTAAGATGATAGCAAAATAGGAGACATTTTCTATTTTGTTTGGCAACTAAAAGCTCTACACGTGTGCATCTGATGGTTGAAACACTTTCACACTACAGTGTCTCGTGTGGTTCAAGCCTCTACCCATGCTTTACCACAGTAAACAGGAATTACTGATGGCTTTCCTTGAAGTTTTTTGTAAACCTTGGGGTAGGACACAAGTAGGAAAACTTTTGACCGGGCAGGCAAAGCCTGTAAGGCAAGTGGGAGACTACAAAGTGACCAGCCATGCGACGGCCACTGTGTCTCCGTCCTTGCTCCTTTGTCAAGTGCATGTTAATGTATTAATGAAATGCAAGGGGGGGGGGGCATCCATATAAACGGCTAATTAAAATAATGAGGAAGGAAAAAGCATGTAGTGCAGTGTCACTACTGATTAATTCATTCATAAAGAACGGGCGGGCACAGCGGACGTAGCCCCCTGACAGCCCTTCCACTTCACAGTGTTCCCAGAGCTGCTCAAAGAAAAGGAGGCTGGCGGGAAACAGAGGCAGACAGACAGGTACATTGTACAGCACTCAACTGTCAACACAGCGCTTTATTCACCTACCCACTTAGGGCCAAGAAACTAACAATGGATTGTGAGCCGAACAGGTCAAAAATGCAGCACGCAAAGATACCCAGACAGTATCAGTCTGAAGTAACAAGTAAACACTGGTAACATTTTCACAGCTTTTTCAATATTTCTAGTTTTAGCCCACAAACGTAGCACCGGGATCAGACTCTTTCATGTCTTGTGACTGGTTGTTGTTGGTGTCATACTTTAGATAAAGCTGTTGTTATCAAAATGACTTGTGGGAAAACACCAGCACATTTTTTTTTTTTTTTGCTGTGTTTACATTTCGGATACTCATAAAGTTTTCCCATGCTGTCTGATATAGGCTACACGTGTACACAGTTACTTAACATTTAAGCATTTCCATTACCAGCTCCGCTTATGGTGACTTTCAAAGCTGAACATTGGTTTAAGTGTGTATGTGTTTTTTAATCAGGTCATTTGTATGTGTTCTCAGTGTTTGAGTTTTCTTGTATAGAGATTAAATTCGGATTGCTCTCTGTTATGTTCCCCATGCCACATCCTTACAGTGAACAATGCTACATCATACTTTGTCACTGGGCTTGCAAACCAATCACCTGGTATTACCTTTTCTCCTCATATCAGATTACTTTGCTGAAATTGTACTCCTTTTCTTATGCTTCCTGAATAGCAGTTTATCTATACTGGTGTGAATGTGAAACGTGATTGTGGAACTGTGAAATTTTTACATTTTGAAATTTTGCATCATGTGTGATGTCATACTGTGTGCTCAAAAATATTGTGAAGAAGGAGCAAACACGTCTGAAGTCTGAAATTGTGATCAATCACTCATATGGACACAGGTCCACTTTTTTTTTTTTTTTAAATCCCTGTGAAAGTCTGAAATGGTTCGTATTTCCATTTCCTCCTCTTTCTCACTGTGTTTCATTCCCTGAATCTTTCTTTGTGTGTCAGTCTGTGTGCAGGCAGCAGCAGGGCAGCTTGAGTGCAGACAGACGTTCCATGCTCCCTGCAGAATCATAGCCCATCAATCATGTTAACATGTTAATTAGTGGGATTTATTTTATTCAGCAGAAATAACAGTGAGGATCCCATTACAGAGACTAGCCTAAGGGCAGAATCTGTGTGTGTATACGTGAGTGTGGTGTGTGTAAATGTATGAGTTGGGGGGAGACCCTCTGGGGAAGACCCCTTTCTCTTCTTGTGCAACATCCAATCTCTCTCAGTGGTGCACTGTGAGAAATAACGATAAAGATGTAATGAATCAAAAAAGTCAATTTTTTTTTTTTGTTTTTTTTTTTTAGAAACTCAGATATCATATGTTGTGATCTACATATTTCCAATATGTCAAGCTTGATTCACCTAAAAAAATCAAACTTATATTTAAATCACCGGCTCCTTGTTATCGAGAGAAGTTAGAGTGTTAGCAGCAACCTACATGTGCAAATTGGAGGCCTGCTCAGATACAACCAAAGATTTACACTCCACTGCTTGCTTTCAGAGTGTAAATAAGATTAGCAAATAATACCAGGCGTTCAAGTTACCACACCTGACAGCCTATGATAGGTTTCGTGTTGCCTGAATTGCAGAGGCATGTATTACAGTCTGGCTGAGATGCATAAACTGGCTGTGGTTTGGCTTGCATTTGTTCTGTGTGTAAGCTCACAGGTGATGGGTAATGTAGGTATAAGTATGCGGTGAAGGGGATACTGATATAAGAATGAGTAGATTCTCACAGATGCGCCCCTAAAATTTTGTATTTTCAATGTACTTCCTTCTTCCATCAGTCTTTTGACACATTCAAAGATCAGATTTGATGCAAAATAAACGCGTTAAATATAAGCATGTGTTTCCATTCATTTTCTCTCTTTTTTATGGCTTTGTGGGTCACAATAATCCACTTATGAAATGCCCAAGGCTGAAATTCAAATTTCTATTAATGTGTACTGACTCCTCACATTTAGAGTAAGTTTCAGGCTACACAAAAATCTAAGGTATATCCTACAGCAAATATGTAAGCACTTTATGTTTGAGCTGCTAATTTAATTCTTTATGCTTTTATAGATATCAAATAAGAAGAACTGGATGAACAAACCAAAACTGTGGCACATTTCTTTAACATGCCAGAATACCCCCCTTAAAGGCCTTAGAAATATTTAGATATATAGCTGTGCACTTCTCCAATCAGTAGTCCATCACAGAGGCAGGGCGTGTGCCGCTGACACATAAAAAGGAAGGTGAAAGGTAGAAAAGGGGAACAGGAGCCGGGAACCTGATCCACCTTGTCTTTATCTGGTCCAGTAAAATACTGGACTCCATAGTAATTCAGCTGACACGCACGTGTAGGCTTCTGTGCGTGCATGTGTGTCTCCATATGTATGTTTCCATACATGGCTGAGTGCATTTATTGGCATGAAAGTGTGGTTAAGTAAACACCTTTGCTTGTTGCCATTTTCATTTCCATGCCTAAGTGTTTTTGTATATGTGCATGTGACTGAGCTTTGTGTATGTGTGTGGGTGATATAAGTTTAAGGCTGTTTGATTGTTTCACCACCTGTGCCCGACATGTCCACAGATTAGTGCCTCCCACCCTGACACTCAAATCAAACATGGCTCAAGTTTCTTGAGCTGTCTTTTGTGTGGAGCGTGTTAAGCGATTTTTAAAGTGGCCCTATCCGGTTTCTCCTCCGGGGCTGAAGTTGCACACTCCCACTGGCTCGCTCTATCTTTAACTTTCTCCCAGTTTGTTTTTCCTTTTGTTAATTGCAGCTTCTCTCTTTCTATCTATCTTTCTTTTTTTGATGTGAGGAATTAACACTGTGAACACAGCGAAGATTCTTAATTTTAGAATGTTTTCCAATTTTAAAAAAAAAAGTAGTTTCTTTGAATCTTCAGTGGACACGATAAGATGCATTTGCCTTTTAGTGGTTAGTTCTGTCCATTCCACAGATGGTTAAAATGCTCATATCTCACTCCTCATTAAGTATTTAGCTGGCATCCTATTTGCATAGCTGAGAACAGGGGAGAGAAACACATAGATGTGTATGTGGTGGCTAACGAAGTGGCCTGGAGAGTGCATGGATGGATACTTGCCAAGCAACACCCCACCTGCTTGCACCCACCGCTTACTCCCAGTCGTGACTGCCCCCAACCCCCAGCTCATTGATGAGTGTGCCCACTCTAAAAGCTCACAAATTCTGCTCCCTTTGACAATGGTTAGGTCAGCCTAGATAAAGCATGTCCATTAGAGGCAATCGAGCCAGGGGACAGAGTGACAGAGACAGACAGGAGGGCAAAACAGGAGGGGAAGGAGTGGGAAGGCTTTGACAAATACCAAAGGTGGCCATAACTCTCCTTGTCTTCCTGGGAAATTTTTGCATTTTTTTTTCCTCAGAGCTTGATAAGTGTCTCTGAATCAAATGGGTTTTAATTAGCAGTTCCTAAGTGGTGATAGTCATTAAGAAGTTCATTAGCATATTGCCCGGGTGTTTGGCTGTTTGGATGAGGATGATAGCACTGCTCTCCGGGGCTCGCTCTGTCTTTTACCGTGACAGTAGTGCATGTGGGTTTAAAGTAGAGGAAACACATATTTAAAGAGAGAGTGAATTAAAAAAGGAGAGAAGGCACAAGAGAGGAAAAAAGCAACTTCTTTGGGCTCTTTGCACTTGTTTCTCGTTTCTTCTGACCTTCCTCACCTTCTTTTTCCTCTCTCACCCTGCACCTCTTTCTCTCTCACTTCTTCTTCATCCTCCCCATTTTCCCTCTCTCGTGCTTTCAGTGGTTAAGTTGTGGTTATGTGGTGATGGAAGTTGATAGCTGGCAGTTGAAGGCTGTTCTGTAGGGGCTTAAGAAGAATCCATCTGTGACTGTGCGGTTGCGGTTTAGTCAGACAGTGCAGACTGGCCTGCTGCGGTGGTGTTACAGAGTGGTACTCGAGATGAAAGCATGGGACATGGACAACAAAAGCCATGATAGCAGCACAGTTATGGAAGCAGATAGTATGTTGTGGCTATTCTGTTGTTCTTACACTGCTGGAGAATTTGTGTAGAAATGTAGTAGTGTTAAGCAAGACAAGTGACTGTGTGTGAGGGTGTTTTATGGTGACTGGAAGACACACAAAGACAAAAAAAAAAAAAAAGCTGGAAAAAAGCTTCTTATTTGTTTCTTTGTTTTATAGACGTTGTTCGCTCATATCATAACTGCTGCTATGTTTCTTTCATTTATAACTGTTAATGGTAAAAGTCCACATATTATTTATTCAATTTTAATCTCCACATATGTAGTAAATAAAATACTGCTTTTGATGTTTTTTGTTTTGTTTTTTGTTTGTTTTTTTCTGTTAAAAAGAATGATATAAAAAAAACTAAATGTGTCAATTGTGGTAACCTTGACAAAAGCTTTGGCCGCATTCTCAGACTGATACACCAGACCTATCAGCATATACCAATATGTTTTAGGAGAGTCATTACATTACAGGAAAAAGAGCAACACTGAGATGAAACAATGAATTGAAATACACATTTGAATGGCTTATGCTCATTTTTTCATGCGCTGGCTTCACTCTTCATGAAGACATGTACAAAGTAACCTTCCTTTACTCTCTCTTTCTCACTCCTGAACATACATGAATACAAAGACACACCGAGCAAGATAAGTAGTGCTAAAGGAATATATTTGTTGTGATTTGAATTGCATATGTGAGTACTGTGAGGGATCAATAGCTCTATATGGAATGGCGGGAGATGTCGATGCCTTAGCGGAGGGGACTGAGTAATGAGCAAGGGGTTTAATGGTGAAAGGAGGGGTGGAGTTTTCCCTCCAAATCACCTATCCCGCATCCTCCACTTCCTTCTTTACCTCTTTGAATCTGTCTTTTCATCGTTGTTTTGATCTTTCCTTTATTTATTCTCTTGTTTCCTTACTTCTGCCTTACTCTTTCCTTTGTCATCTCCCCCATCTTGCCTTGTTTTTTTTCCTTCCCCTTTTCTATCCCTCATTTCTTACTGACATCATTCCTTGCCTGTGTGGTAATGCATAATGTTCTAAAGTTGGCTCGGCCCATGGCAGACTGCTGCCGATACAGACTGATTAACTATAAATCTTGCTTCATTGACCAGTTACCTCATAGGGATCAGACAGACCGAAAGACACACATGAGAGGAGGGTGAGCAAGTGAGTGTATTTGTGTTATGCTATGTGTGGATACAGCCAACGTAGATCTGTCTGACTTACTGAGTCTTATTAATACAGCGATGACTGATAACACTCACTTTCAATCCATCTCGCACCCAGTTTAAATATTAAGCCATAACCAAAAGCCAGGCCGATGACCTGAGCTTTTCCAGGGATCTGTTCTCGAGCCTGTTTGAATGGGAAACACTTGTGCTCATAATCTTTTGACTAATCCCACAGGAATGTGTCTGTGCATGTGTGTTTGCGCGTGTGTCTTTTCTCTCTTTGCTCCTCTTTCACCTGCTAGCACACAACCAGATCCGTCAACATCATTAGTTTAAGCGTACGGTTTTGTAGTCCACATCAACGTTAACAACCCATTAACACATGAACATTAAAATGAATCTAATGCACAAGATAGGGCAGTAATTTTCAGTTGGTGATTAATCTTTTATAGTGGCTTAAATTACACTTTCACATCATAGTTAAATAAAGATAAAATGTTAAAAATATATAAATTAATAATATTAATTGAAATTATTTAATTTGTTTGTTGTGATTTTATGTGCCATTTAGCAATTATCACTGACTCTTATCTGTAAGTAGCTACTTATATCCTAATTTACAGTATTTATAGTCATATATGTCTACAGCTAGCATTTTGTATATTGGGATAAGTTAACCTGACAGTATTGCTTAAAGAGGTTTAAACATGTTGCTGGTTGTTTTATGGGATTTTATTAGTTAAATGATTAATTAATCTATCAAAATGAATAATGGATTCATCAATATTCCTGTCTTCTGAGCCATTCTCTAATTCATTAAAATGCTCAATTTGAAATGTCAAGTGTCTGACACATCTTTGGATTGTGGGAGGAAGGTGGAGCCCTCAGAGGGAAACCCCTGTGAAAATGGGAAGAGTGTCCAAACTCCACACAGAAATGGCCAGAACTCAAATTATGTGCAATTGCAGATTGACCTATATGGAAGATTTCCCTAAGTAGTTCTGCAAAATCACAAGAACATACAAGTATGCGCAAAACACCCAGCCCATTTCAGAAACTTTTAAACACTAGTGCTGACTATATTTGGCTCCTGCCTCTTAATTTTGCAACATAATAGATTTATTTTCTGTTGAGACAAGGGAGGCGGTGATGAGAACTATGAGCAGACAGCTTGACCTTGGCAGTCAGACTCCACAGCTTTGCTCTGGTGAGCCCAGAGAATGGCCTTAAGCTACTCCCACAAGAGGTGGGATTGTCAAATGGACAGACAAGGA
>VUQS01054910.1:0-11188 GCA_015108495.1 Heterochromis multidens | reverse complement strand
TCTGGTTTGGTATTTCATTCTTGTAGCAACAAAAATCTTTTTCCTATCATTTTTCAGCAAAATGTGTGCACTGTTTGTCGACCAGAAAGAATAACAGGGTTATTGCCTCTGAGGTAGACCTTAAGACAGAAGGAGGGAAAACCACATAATAGCCAACCAAAATACACCTCACCACTGGGCTAAACATGCAGAAACCCTTAATTGGGAGAATAAACCAACCATCCATTAACAAAGAGTCTCAATGGTACTAGAATTAAAGCAGAAGGGTACTTGAGGACAAGTAGACCAGCTTTTGTTTGTACAGTAGATGTTTAGCCAGTGGTGGTAGTCAGTAAATAACACTTTGATTTGCACAGTCATACAGGGAGAATGCTGTTGCTTCCACATTATTACAGCAAAGGCTGCATACTCCCACACTTTTTGTCTCCTTTGTTCCACAAACAGTGACCCTTTTCATGACTTGTTAGCTTGACTGCCAGTTATGTTTCATATTCAATTTCACTGGACTAAATAAATAGTGTGGTGCACAGTTTATCAGAGTGCCTCAAAATAGTGACGCCTTGTGTTTTTGTGAGTACAGAAACAATTTTAATATCTGTAACTGGAAACAAATAAATTAATGGATGACCACCATAAAAGCAGACCCCCCTGACCCCCGTCATGGTCTCAGCTGCACCTGTCCCTCATTGGCTGTGCCAGCTGTTTCCACCATCCCTGGGTTTTTCTAATTTCTCTGTTTTGTGCCTCCTCGTTTCGTTTGGCCCCTGTCCTCCTCCCCCCGGAAATAAACCTCAGTATGCCATATTAAAGGATGTCTCAATTCCCAAAATGCAGGAGGACAGGGGATCAATAACTGAGGATGCACAGGTATCCTGTGTGGAGGCATGACACACAGCTGGAATATACAAATCATGTCGGGAGGAGGACTCGTAAACACGTAACTGTTCTTACGCATTTTTAAGTTGCTTCAGTTATTTAAGATTCCCAAATTTTCTGCCCTTCACTGTTTGTCTGTGTGTGTGAGGAAAGATCGTGAATTTTGCTAAAAATAGCCTTATGTATAAAAGCTGTCATGAACCCTGCTATACTCGTGTGGCATCTGGGATCATAAAATATAGCAGTAGGCTGTGACACAAGTCATACTTAATTGACAGCACTTTAAAATGACAGCTCAGAAGAAAGGATGTCTCATTTTTGTTAAAATTCCTCTTCATTTTTCCTCATGTCTCTTCCTCGCTGCCTCTGCCTGCTTCTCTGGTGGGAGGGTCTGAGATGTACAGATGATTTAGAAACTGAGAAATGAGGCTTGCATTTCTTGTGTTTTCCCCCCTCTTGCTTTGCTCCATGGGTGTGGCTTACTGCTCCCACACCTGCTGCTGCTGTCCCTGCACGCCTGAGGTTCATCTCACATTAACACCAGTGCTACATCTTCTATTCAGTTCAATTCAATTCAATGTTATTTATATAGTGCCAAATCACAACAACAGTCGCCTCAAGGTGCTTTATATTGTAAGGTAAAGATCCTAGAATAATACAGAAAAACCCCAAAAATCAGACAATCCCCTATGAGCAAGCACTTGGCGACAGTGGGAAGGAAAAACTCCCTTTTAACAGGAAGAAACCTCAAGCAGAACCAGGCTCAGGGAGGCGCAGCCATCTGCCGCGACCGGTTGGGGGTGAGGGGAGGAAGACAGTGGCTCACCCCACTCCCTGCCACTTGACTATGGTATAACTATAGAAAAGCAAGCTATAGAATATTGTAGATTTTCTTTCTTGTGTGAAGTTAACTTCAGACCAAACTCTGCTCTCTTTCGCAGGATCAGCCCAGATTCAGCCTCTCGGTCACCTCAGTCCTCTGCCCACCAGCTCCACACTCAGCATGTCCGTATCCTATAAGTAAGGGTAAAGTAGGGTAAAGGATCAAAGCCAGTAATTTCCAAAGAAAAAAAACAAAAAAAAACAAGTATTGGTTGAAACTTCGTTTTTTAGTCCAAACATCAGGGTTTTTTCCACTTTTCATCGTCAGGACAGATCCATCAGCAAAAGCAAAATATAGTTTATGTGCCTGATTTGCCTGAGATTGCCTGTCTGCAAGAGGTTTGACAAGATGTTAAGCCAAAGTTCCTTGTGGCTCTTTGAGTTTAGCTGCTCCCTTACTGGGGATTTATGCTTCAGTGGGGAAATTTACGCCATAGCTATGTCGTAACCGCAAACCCCTCTGAAACCATATGCCGTAACCTACGGCGTAACTTGACTAGAAATGTAACTGCGCGTCGAGTTGATGCAGCCCGCAACTATTGTGACTGGCCTGTTCAGTACCACCAATTCCTCCTGTGTTGGCTATTCTTTAGCTGCAGTTTTTGAATTTATCAGTGAGAGAATAACAATCATCCTCTCAGTATAAGGAATAATAATCATAGCATCAATATAAGGACTCACAAATGTCAGTAAATTCCTGGAGGGAGATTGCTGAATCGGAATGGACATGAGGGAATGTACAAAGGAGTGGAAAAGCTTGAGGGACAAATATGTCTGTCCCATTCTACACATTCTACATTTCTACACCTGAGAAAGGTGGAGGTGTCACACACAGGGTTATGATTTTCCTGTTAAATTATTTGTTACACAGGTGTCAGTATTTGCAGTAGTGGATACTGTATTGATATTGCAAGCATGGATGTTTTCCTTAACTATCATGCCCTCTCTAATCATTAGTATTTATTGGCCTGGAAGTCTCCATAAAAGTGTTAACAAAAGATTAAAATTATTAAAGATGAATTATACCAATACTTGCAGTATCATATGTATTTGGGAATATATTTGTAATAAAAACATTTAGCTGTGTAAGCTGTTAAAGTTGTATAAATTACTGATGCATATAATCAGAATTTTCAGTGGTTAGGAAATCATTAACGAATAAAATGATGTTGTGAGCTACATGGCAGATTTGGGCTAATACCCACTAATGAATTATGTGAGATATTACTGTTTTGTAGGACTTTTTTTCCCCACAAATAACTAAAACCTCATCTTCCGGTGTTCCTTTTCATTTTAAAATGATACATAATGCATGACCAGATCTCTGAGCAGCAAACTGTGCCTTCTTTTCGATATTGACAGCAAGAAATGGATGCAGAAAAAATAAGAAGGAAGAGAAGCAGAAACACTTCCTTTGATTAAAAAGTCCTTTTCCTCTTGGTTCTTTCATCTCTCCTACTGTGAAACCTTCATTCAGGCATTCCAGCGACACAAATCCCTGTCTTCTCTTGCTTTACAGACCAATTTGACCAGTTTTCGTGTGCTTCTATGATTCTTGTCCCAATCAAAATCTGATTCCAGCCTCCCTTCACTTCTCACCCTTCCATCACTACCTGCTTTACACTCTTCTCTCCCTGTCACTTGCACTGAAGCAGCTTCATCCACGAGGAGCTAGAAAATGCACGTTGAAGAGGCCTTGTTTGGAAGTCTTGGACAAAAAATCAAATTAGAAGTTCACAACTTCAAATGAAGCCTCACCAAGGCAACCCCTACCTACTCTTGCGCCCTGGCTTGCTTAAAGACAGCTCACAAGAAGAGTTTTGCAAAGGAAGAAACTCTTCTCATGGGCTCTGTCACAAGTCCTGAAGTGTTAAGTGTAGAGAGAGATAGTAAAGCTACATTATAATCTCCCCTTCATTAGACTACGGATTTGGTGCCTTCTCTTACACTGTGCGCTCAGTTGCTCAAATTATGAGCAACGTCTATGTGCTGGAACTGACAGCAGATTAAAGTTTTATCACTTAATCACACCTTTGCCCAATTTGTCCAGCACAAAACACAAAGTTTGCTGAATGTTCTGGCGTGAAGTTTTGCAGCAGACAGAGAGAAAAAGATGTGCTCCAAGTTTCTTGTACAAGTCTCCTCTGTATTCTGAAGCCAAAAGCTTTGCTGACTGCCTCAGAAATCTGCCTGAGAAATGTCAGCAATTACTCCTGTCAGCTGTCTTCTATTCCCTTGTTTACCTAGGAGACTATACCTCACTGTTATTGATCTGCGGTGCATAAAAGGTCACAGGATTGAAGATGACAAGCAGCCGTGGTAACCATGGAGATCCTCTATTGCTTGATCTCTGACTGAGCACAGTATCAGTCCATAGGCAAAACTTGGATGCCAGTGGCTCTGGTGTTAAGGTTCTTGTACAGGTAAGCGAGTTGTAATCTACTCCCTGTACGTAATGTGCTCCTTTGGCCCGTGTTCAAACATGTGCATGAAGGGTGGAAACTCATACCCACAGACTGTATTACGCCATTTACAAAAATGGATGACAGCAAAATAAACAATAATAATGAGGAATTAACAATTAAAATGACATAAATCATGGTAAATGGATGCTACCCAAAAATGACCTTCATAAAATTAAGAAAAGTTACTGCAAGAAAACTGTGTGTACACAATCTTTATATTATGGTAAATGGACAGGTTCTTATACAGGACTTTTCTGCTCTACTTGAGCACTCAAAGCACTTCATACATGTATCATTCACCCATTCAACACAAGCACTTTTTTCTACGCCTAAGTGCTTTCTATCTAACATTCACACTCCGATTAATGTATCGGGAGCAACTCAGGGTTCAGTATCTTGCCCAAGGATATTTTGACATGCAGACTGGAGAAGCTAGGGATCAAACCACCAACCTTCTGATTAGTACAGTAGACAACTTGCTCTACCTCCTGAGCCACAGCCACCCTGTCAATGTCATTATGTACTTTATAAAAAAGGAGGACAGTAATAAGCATAATTTTCACTTATTTCTTACTCCTTCAAATCAGGATAAGCCTGGAGGCTTCTTATTCATATAAAGCTGTTTTAACACTTGCATTCCTTTTGACTTCAACTGATTTCGACCAAAGTTCTTATAGAAACAAGCCTCTTGGTTCAACCCACCATTGAGCAGCCATCTTTGTAATGGTGCTGGGCAGTTATTTGAGATATTGAGCAGCTATTTTGAAGCCCCAATCTAATTAAATAGGACCAGAGCCATAACTTTAATTTTAGAAGTCACCAGAACATAAAACTGCATGTACAAAACATTATTCTTGTGAAAACTCATCAAACAAACAAACAAAAAAAGTGCTTAAAGAATTTGGTGACTTTATCTAAAACAAGGTTTAAAAAGCTTTTGTTATATACAACTTATAGAAACAAGCCTCTTGGTTTAGCCCACCATTGCATGCATAAAGTTGCATGACATTATGGATTCTTTTACAGCTAAATCGAGAGTACATCATGATTGCTGGCTCATCCCAGAGTACGGGCCAAATGCCATGCTAGTTCACCTGAAAATTCTTTGCTCTAAGATCGAAGAACAGTAGCACTGAAGACAAAAAAATAAGCCTCAGCCCGAGGAGCTTTGAAAGCTAGCAAGCAGTCAGTGAAACTTGGCATTAGCCAGTTGGACCTTATAGGATACGGACTGGTCTCAACTGACTGTGATTCATGAGCAAACTCATAGCTTAAAGCCTCTTAAAGTGGATTCTCTTGTGCTTCTGAGCTTGCAAATCTTGCAAGAATCCAGGTGCCTTTCAAAGTAAGCACAGTTGGCAACAAACAGCACATACAGTATCCAGCTCTCTTATACCTCACATCCATTATATGACTCCAAGTGTTGAAATTGTAGCATTAGCCCTCATTCCATATGTCACCTCACAGGAAAAATGCAGCCAGTTTCAGTTTAATTACAGTGCAATTTCAGCTGCTGATCACAGGGGGCGGTCCCTGCTGAGTGTATCTCCACATGCTTACAGATGTAGTTACACTTGGGGGAAATAAAGTATGTATGCATCTGGAAAAAGAAATGGATCCAACATTTTTCAAATGCGTCTCAGTCTGATATGCAGATTTCAGCATTTTATTATTAAGCCAACCATGAAATGTTAAAGTGTATAATGTGGTATTGTAAAAAGAAAAAAGAAAAAAAAGTTGAATTTCAGGCAATTTTTTTTATTTCCAACACAATTCATTCAAGTTGATGAGATAAATGTACTGCTGCAGGTGTGCTGATGAAGTTTTCTTTAGCCTTTAATGAGTGAGTGTTCTCATTTTCCACTGAAATTACTTGAATTTTTATATTCTTTTGTCAGCTTTTTGTTGTTTCAAGGAGACACATTCTTGTGGTGACTGAAAAAAATGCATTTAACCAGAAGCATCCAGTGGGAATCAGCTCCCCCACAAAGAGGCCTCTGCACTCTAGCACTCTCAGCATGAGCTCGACAGCTGGTAGGTATTCCACCGCTGGGAGGTGTATGGCACATACACACAATGTTTTTTTTCCTCCTCGGTGTGATTGAGAGTGCTGTAGAATATGTAACTGCACCACATGTTACCCTGTTTTCTTAATGTCTGCCAAAGTAAATAAAGCAGAGTTGAAAACTCCAATAACAAGATCCTTACATACTAAATGTACCAACATGGCTTCAGATTTGGTGACTCAAACATTATGTGCACACTGTAGTTCAGAGGATGGTTGCTGCTTAGCTTAATTGAGCAGGGGAAGCTACTTGGCGGGTTCTGGCCAGAGCTAAATAAATATGCATACAAGTCTGACAAAAGCTCACAAAAAAAACATTTTAGCTCATTTGTGCAGAGCCAAGTTAGTTGTTTCTGTCTTTTTGTAGTCTTTATGCAATACCAATCTAACATGCTGCTGGCTACAGCTTTACTGTAAAAGCTATTTAACTTGGAAAAAAAAAGAGAAAAATATGCCAATAACTGTCACACTCCAAAATGTCACACTATTACTTTCTACTTGCTGTTCTTAAAATTTTAATTCAATTGCAAATAGCAAAGGTAACACCTATGCTTTAAAGTGAATCGAACACTATGAAGGATACAGAAAGTAAAGTTGTTGTTGTGTGTGTTTTTTTTTAAAGTGGATAACATATATTTTACAGAAAAAGAAGAGACTTTTCCAAGTTTTGCAGTTTCCACTCTAAAATAACAAGCTGACATTCGGAGTTAACCAAAATATATGGAAGCTTGTTTCTGCCACTGAAAAAAAAAAGAAAATAAAAAAATTCGAGTTAGGTATCTCAAGATTTTGACTTTTTGACTTAAGGACTCAAAATTTCAAGTTATTTTCTCAGAAGTTTGAGCTAGTAAGTCAAAGGTTTGAGATACCTAAATGGTAAATGGACTGGTTGTTATGCAGCGCTTTTCTGCTCTACTCGAGCACTCAAAGTGCTTTATACAACATGTATCATTCACCCATTCACACACCCATTCATACAAGCACTTTCCTCTACATCTTAGTGCTTTCTACCTAACATTCACACAGATTCACACTGGGAGCAACTTGGGGTTCAGTATCTTGCCCAAGAATACTTTGGCATGCAGACTGGAGCAGCCAAGGATCAAACCACCAACCTTTCAATTAGTAGATGATTTGCTCTACCTCCTAAGCCACAGCCACTAACTGAGGTACCAAAATTTTGACTCATGGGTAGCAAAAAATTTTTTTATTTTTTAAAAAGTTTGTTTCAGTGGCAGAAAAAACCTTCCATAAAAACAAGATGTTTCAGCCAACAACTTACTTGGGAAATGAAACCTTAACTTTACAAATTCTGTGGACTGTAATTTATTTGAGTTCTGTGTAAAGTTGGTAAAGCCTGGTCTCATTCCCAATTCATCAGGACAATCAGGACATCAGGACAGTCCAACTGGCTTTACATTTAAATGCTTTGTGTAGCCTTAGATAATTGTTGAACATGCAGGGGTAAAAATACAAATAGCTGTCTATTAAACCAAAGCACAATCTATGCCTAAACCTAATCAGCAGTAAGTGAAAGTGAAACTAAATGAAACTTGGGACAAAAACAAGTTCCTTTGTGAACGTGGTCTTCAAGATCTGATATTGTGTGGCCGGTGTGCCAGTGTACCAACGCCAAAGAGCATTTGTGTGTATCAAAGACGCCAGTAGCTTTGACAGAACACAATATTTGAAGCCCAGGAAATGACAATGGGTCGGTTCTAATTTGATTTGAATATGAAGAGGAGGAAAATTACAAATATCTCATAATGTGTCCAAAGTAGAAGGAAAACTCAGACTTTTATTTCTTAATAAATTATTTTTTTTCTTTATAATTTTTTCTAAAATGTTATCAATTTGTATGAAAACACTAATTTGGTTTAAGTGTTTGATTAGATCAAAGATTTACCAAATGAGGAAATCAAAGTATCCAGTTCAGACAGTATTTTTTAATTACTTTATATGATTCCATATTTTTCAATTATTCTACAATTATATTTTTACATATTAGCCATTCAGAGAGTGACCGCAGAACATGGGCACCATTAAGGGTAATAAATCCAGCCATTAGTAAAGCAACATGTCTGTTTTGGAGTAATTTGCAGCTTCTCATTGCACCCTTTCATGCATAATGTAATGGTTTTAGTCTGGGTGTTCAGAGTGGAGAAGATGTGAGAAAGGGGAGATCGCGGCTAACAGCTCGTTATGCCATGTGTTCCAGTAGCTCATCAGCGGGCAGCCAGTCAGCCATTAAGTGTAATATGTTATTAAACATTTATTTGGTCCAAGGCCCCTGCTTGTGCTACATTACATCTGCATGTTCGTCATTAGAGGGCATCAGTTGCATAATGATTTCAGGATGTGAAGCACAGAGGGCCAGTTGTAGTTGAGGTCAAAGGGTAGCTACAATCCAAATACCTGCTGGTTGACTCAGAAACATGGAAACCTCTTGACGATAACTCACAGTGTTACATATCAGAGTTCACTTCAATATAATATAACTCATATTACAGTTTTTGTAAGTGCTATAATCAGATCCATAAGTATTTTGATAATTAAACATTTCAAAAAAATTCTTAACTACTTTTTATAAACTCTGTACACCACCACAGTGGATTTAAAAATCAAAGAATGAAGATGTGTTTGAAGTGCAGACTTTCAGCTTTAATTCAAGGGGTGTAACAAGGGTATTGCATTAACCCTAAATTGGACAAGCAGGTAAGAAAAACCCCAGCCTACAGTCATTTTTTTTTTTGCCAGGCCTGTGGTGTTTTTTCAAATTCCTCATTCCGTATTTATTGGTGACTTGAAGAAAATTCCATGGCGGATACAAATTTTGGTGATCGTTAAGTTAGGTATGGGAAATGTACGTTGAACATGACCTGTGAAACAAACGAAAGAATTGGAATTTCAAACAAATTTTTTTTAAAAAACATATTGATGTTACTAATCGCTGTATGTGTGATGATGTTCGTGCAAAGTTTTGCTGAGATTGGCCCACCCGTTAAGGAGGAGGTAGGGTACATACAAACATATATACACTGCTAAAAAAAAACAAAAAAATAAATTAAAGGACCATTTTGAAAACTCATCAGACCTCAATGGGGAAAAAAATCATGCTGGTTATCTATACTGGGTATAGACTGGGTAATGTGTTAGGAACATAAGAATGCCACAGCATTTGATGGAAATGAAAATTATCAACCTACAGAGGGATGAATTCAAAGACATCTGAAATTTCATTGCAGCAACTCAAAATGGTACTCAGTAGTCTGTATGGCCCCTACATGCTTGTATGCATGCCTAACAGTGTCGGGGCATTATCCTAATGAGACGACGGATGGTGTCCTGGGGGATATGCCTCCCCAGACCATCACTGACCCACCACCAAACTGGTCATGCTGAACGATTACAGGCAGCATAACGTTCTCCACAGCTTCTCCAGACCCTTTCACGTCTGTCACATCTGTCAGGGTGAACCTGCTCTCATCTGTGAAAAGTACAGGGTGTCAGTGATGGACGTGCCAATTATGATATTCTATGGGAAATGCCAATCGGGCTCCATAGTGCTGGGCAGTGAGCACAGGGTCCACTAAAGGATGTCAGGCCCTTAGGCCACCCCCATGAAATCTGTTTCTGATTGTTTGGTCAGAGACATTCACACCAGTGTCCTGCTGGAGGTCATTTTGCTGCTACCTAACTCACCAGATCAATATCTCAGAAGTTGACTGACTTGATGCTATACTCTCATTAAAAAGTGTTCCTTTAATATTTCTGAGCAGTGTACATACATAAGCTCCAATCATTATAGTAAGATGATGCCTAGATAAGTAGCTTGTGTAGGCTGTGCAAAGGAATACTCAGGACAGTCTTTCCAAGCTGGCTACTGGCTCGGATATTAGTTAAAATTATACTCTGATCTTTGTTTGAGAGCAAATAGTATAATTGAAGTTTTCTTAATTTTCCTGTGTGTTTCTGCAGCGAATACACAGGGGCCCACTTTGAATTTCTGGAACTGGACATGTGGCTTAACATAGTAGTAATTATATTAATTTACTTCTACACAACCTCCAGCAGTGAAAGCAGTGTTCTTTCAGCAATATGGTTAGCCTATTGCTTCTGAAATAATAAAGGCAAACCATTGTTTGCATTTACTGTAAGTGTATTTGTGTAGTTGTGCATGGTCACATGAGTATGTTTGAATCTGATTTCTTTTTTGTGAACTCAGTGAGGCACAGGAGGAGTGCTAGAAAGTGGGCCTCTTAACTATACAAACACACACCACAGTGAGGTGCCACTATGCTAAGCTGTGCTGGGTGACTCAACATAGTTCACACTATAGACCTCACTGTGGGATACAGCTAAACACACACACACACACACACGCACACACACACACACACACACGCACACACACACATCAGAGTCCAGCCACAGCTCATTACTGCTGGTTGAAATGGAGCGCAGCACACACACTGGGATTAAATGGGTAAATAGCTCAAATAGAACAGTGTGAGCTGGTGTCTTTATTGTTCTGTGTGTTGTGTGTTAATGTAGTCAGCATACACGTGTGTCTTTACGGGATGGCTCAGAGGTCAGAGACAGCATGATACTAGTGATTACTGACACACACACACAGTCCTCTCGCTTCACTGTTTACACATAAAGCTCAGACACCCTGTGTGTCAAAGCCGGAGGTTGGATATCTATATCCAAGCACATAGCATCCCTCACACACCACTGAGTGATAGCCACATTATACAGTGCAGAAAATCCTGTTCCAGCTTTATCAATATCCAGCCCTTCAGCCAAAAAACCCGCCATGGGCAACAGAAAAATATGACTGCAGGAGACAGAGAATATTCATCATCACTGGGGAGGGAAGGTTGGCTCTGGGGAAACT
>VUQS01054908.1:0-14095 GCA_015108495.1 Heterochromis multidens | reverse complement strand
TTTTTTTTGTTGAAGAAAAAAAAAAAAAAATAAAAAAAAAAAAAAAAAAAAAAAAAAAAAGATTAGATTAAGCAAAAGAAATTTGAAACACCCTAGCATAAACAGAATAAATCCTCATGATACGCTAATCAAGACAAAAAGATAACTGGGAGGTGCAAAAAGGACAAAGAGTACGGAACAAATAAAGCCTCAGGAGAAAGTAAGGCATAATGTTCAAAAAGAGAAGACATAGGCGAAGTGACATAGCAAGACTGAATGTAAGCAAGACTGAAAAATGCAATGCAGCAAGAAAGAGAGCAGTTAACGCAGTATGAAGGCAGTAAGACAGAGCTAAGCTGGAGAGCTAAATTCAGCATGCAGGGTGAGTTCCAGTGAGCCAGAGCGAGTGAGTGTTTAAACAAGTGTTGTGACTCCTACACGGCCCACGCTGCATATCGAACCACATCAGTATACCTCAGAACAGGTCTAGTGGGTCATCAGCAGTAACAACAGCAGCAGCTGAGAATAGCCTTGTAAGGCTTTGCTGACTGTCAGCCTGCTGCTTGGACTCCAAAGCAGCAGGCACTCGAGTGGTGTTTCATGTGGAGCTCAAGGGGCTGATGGGAGGTGTATGTAGGGCTTATGTAGGCTTGCGGCGGAGTGAACACAAACACACAAAGCAGGAAATTAAGAAGGAGGAACCGCAATAACATCAAAAGAAAGAGATGCGAGATGGCTGCAGCAAAAAAATGCAAATACGGTGAAGATTGAATGCTCTTTATTATCACAATAGCGTTTGTCTCCGAGTATAAAAACTGCTAAGTGGAGACATCTTCATTACCAGTAAGTGCTAGAACAGTTTTCATTTATGGGCATATGAATCGAAGGAAGGGAATAAAGCATGTCATTGTGCTTAGATGAGCAATGTCTCTAAAAATACAAGTGTATATTGTTTTATTATTCTCCTTGAATGGTGAGTAGTGTGTGTGCGTGTGGGTGCACGCATTTGTGTGCCTGCTTGAGCTACAGCATGCTTTACCTGAGAGTACTACATGGGTACTTTGCATGTACTCATGTGTGCAAATACACACAAATATTTCACAAATGATCATTATTTCATTAAGATTACCATGATAACACTCTCTCATTTCACTGAGGAAAAAAAACACAATTTTCTTTTATATAGCAACAGTGAAGCAATTATGAGCAATCATAATACAGAATAAAAATGTGTAAATATTGTAATTTGCCATTTATTATGTAAATCACATCAGATTAGACTAACTGTATTGCAGTGATTAGCAGTAAATAGCTCATCCAGCTTTTTCCCCCATTTCATCTCAAAATTTGCTTTTAGTTGCCAGCCAATTTTTGTTGTTGTTTAAGCAGAAGCTGAGATTTCAAAGCCCTTCAAATTAAATCACTGTCTATATGTTTAGAAAAGAAAAAAGAAAAGATAGTCATCTGTTACCAGAATAATTTCAATCATTTTTCCAAGTCGCACCACTTTTAGACTCATTTGTCTCCTCATTTATTCTTTCCACTTATCACTATATGGTTACACTGCATCTGATGTGATGAACTTGTCTTGCCTTAACCATACAGCACAACTTGTAGCACCTGATGTTTCACAGGAAAGGTGACATACTTTAAATAATTCATCTTGGTTTTTCTACTTTCTGGTGAGAGAGTGCTTCAGCTCATTGCCTAAGGCCTTCTTCTCTCTTCTTATAGCACAAGTTCTGTATGTTCCCTCAAAGCTGCTATGGAAGAACATGACTCTCATGAAATGCACATAAAGTAAGTGTTTTTGCACTCAGGCAAAACTATATATTTTATACATATTACATCCACACAATTGGTAACTGAGCAGAAACAGCAGTAGGAGACAGAGGGACAAATTCAAAAGGGCAAGACAGAAATAGTAATCCACCAAAAAAAGAAAGATTTGCCTTTGAAGGGATACTCAGATTCATCTTATCCCACTGAGAAACAAGGGCTCAGGATTGTGCCTTACCATCAAATAGGAGTGATCTGGTGCTGATGTCCCACAGCTCCTAAAGGCTAAGGCTCACAAAGCCTCTCATTTCAGTGCCCTACTCTTTAACTTATACTCTGGATCATATCTGAGGTCTTATCCTTCATGCTATAACTGTAAGGAGAAATCACAGGGTATATCCACACTTTTTGTTTTATACTGTGTAACGCTGTACTACATTTGAGTGTTTTTGCATCCGCACTACTGCAGCATTTAAAGAACCCTCAGATGAAAACTCTGCTGACCCAGTTTTAGTTTCAGACTGTGTGATTGTGTTTCAGTCTGGATGGGCAGAAACAAAGAGTTTTGGAAACTATGATGAGGATGCCCACGTTTGCTTCCTGTCTGAGTCCTATCAGTTACATTAATTAAGCCAAAACATTAAAGCTAAGCTCATGTGCCTTTTGTGATCACACCCTTCTTATGTGAGTACTCCTTTTCCATTACCACAGCTCTAAGGTTGCTGCATTTATTTTGTTCTTTGGTCTTCCTTTGAAGCAACCAACCCTCTGCTTCAGCTTTACGATGGCCCATGCACATGGCTGTCAGTGAAGACTGATATAATTTCTGAAACACTAACTTGGTTGGAGATCATATTCATATTAAAAACACAATCTTAATGTGGCTCTAATCCAAGAAAACAACATTTCAAGAAGTTTTAGCTCTGATGGCAGACAGCTGTGTTTGACTGCTTGACTGTATAAGTGCTCAAGTGTGTATGAGTTAAGCTCCTTTAAGACTCGCACAGCAATCTGGAACTCTCTGCCAGCTGTATGTGTTTATTTAAAAAGGACTTAGAGTATTTTTTTCTTCAATTTTCTCTTGCAAGCTGCCTGTCTATAGCCTGGTGACATTTTCCATAATATATAGCTCTAAAAAGAAAAGGAGTAAGACTGCCAGAAAAGTCCCACAAAACATAACATCCTAAGTATAATATAGCATGTAAATCAAGCACAACAAGAAAATGAATCTGCAGAACTCATCCAGAAAAGAGACATTTGCAATGCTTGAGTTTAGATGGCTGGACATTAGTCTGATGGTGCAATTAGAGAAGTCTCTATGCCAAAGATGAGATAGCAAAGGGAGCTCAGGGGCTCTTGCAGTAAACAATCTCCTGCCTCATAAATAAACTTGCTGCATTGTCTGTTACCGTGTGCCAGATGCCCAATATAATATGAGCAGTTCTGTCTGCAATGAGTCCAGACATGTTTGAATGGTCGAGATAGAACTTTTCTATAAACTTTTCAGTAAATATTTTGGCTCTTTGTGGAAGCCAAACGGCCATTCTTCACCCTAAAGATTACCCAGGGTATGTTATAGATTCCATGTCTGTCACACTACTGAGAGGAAAAGCCATGCCAAAGAACGGTACTTTGAGATGTCAATGAAAAGCTCTGGGCCCTGCAGGCAGTGAGATAACAGGTGAACTTCAGGGATTCTACCTGTGGGGACCTAGAAATGAAAACACCAGTGGAGACGGCTCTGTTCCCGGGAGGTCTGCTGCTTGAAACTACATTGTGTTGCACTACTACCTGTAGCCACAGCCACACACACACAAACACACACACACACACACACACAAAATGCAGTACTGTGCAAAAGTCTTGAGTCACCCCTCATTTCTTTATATTTTGCTTTCAAGGAGCCAGACTTTGTTGTAATTTTTAAAGTGCTCCCGAGCAATAGTTCTGAAGGTCTTTCAAAGTTTGATACATCCAAATTTGAAATTTGTTGGTTCAAATCATCATCATTATGTATGGAGAAGGTCAGGAGAGAGGTACAACGGTGAATGTCTACAGCCACCTGTAAAACACAGTGGAGGCTCTGTCATGGTTTGGTGTTGCATTTCAGCCAGTGGTGTTATTATATTTCAGTTGAGGGAATTATGATCACAGAAAAGTACCATCAAGATTTTGATCCACCATGAAATACCATCTGGAAAGCATCTGATTTGCAATGGCTTCATTTTTCAGCATGACAATGATTCCAAACACACTGCCAATGCATTAAAAGTATATCTGGATAGAAAAACACACAATGGAACACTATCAGTCATCACCTCATGCAAAGAAGAGCTTTGAATGTCCTTCAAGAAGACTGGAAAACTGCTGCTGAAGACTACTTGAAGAAATTACAACAACGCTTATCTAAGAGAGTTCAGGCTGTGTTGAAGAATAAAGGTGGTAATACCAAATATTGACTTTCAAGTTCATTGGAATTGTACAAACTCTGTTTTTACATAGCATATTTCCATGTATGTTTGTACATGTTTCAATAAATCACTGCACCTATTTCCCATTTTCTTAGCAAAATATAGAGAAATAAAGGGTGACTCAAGAGTTTTGCACAGTACTGTAGAAATAGATGACTGCAACATTACTGCAGGGGTCTCATGTTGTCACTGATATCTCTGTTTCTCACTTCATCAGAATTCATTATGAACAACTGTATTGCTTACTTCACATACTCTGTCACAACCCAGGTTCTATACAAGACCTTATATTCACAGAGCAAAGTCATGCTTTTATATTCATGCATGATATCCCAAATGAGCCATGACTGAAAGGCTCTGGATGACTATGAGTGGTCTTTGAAATAAGAACAAAGAGAATTCCTGCTCTTCCCATTTCTGATGCCTCTCTTTCTATATGTCCCCTTCTCTTTCTTTCTTGCTTTATAGCTCTCACACACTTTTTTTCTTTCCCTAAATAGAACACCTGTTATCACCCATTCCTTTTAAACTCATGTTCCCTGTGAAAAAGCTCTGGTGATGATTTACAGCTCCTTACTAAGCTCTTGGCTGGGAGGGTTAAAATTATAATACCCAAGTAATCTTACTTTGTCTGTTCTCTTAGACTGTTCCTAATGAGAGTTACTCTCTCATTAGAGAGACTGTGAGGGAGAGATGATTCAGGTAGAGTGCAAGGTCAAACATACGGTCTGTATTACAAATTAGATTGTACAGATGCAAACCTGAAAGCACGGACGCATGGAAGGATGCTGAGCACGCACAGTAATACAAACAGGTGCAGAGGAGAGGCCATAACACAGACTTGCAGACACATGATGTTCACACCAGGAGAGGAGCAAACACACTGACCTCTTTCAGGTCCTGTGGAGCCGCACCTCAGTGCTTTGAGCTATTTTTAGCCGTTTAGTCCTCAGACAGTTAACCCACAATGATTCACATCTCACCAAGTGTGTGCCCCTAGTAGGACATCTTCAATGAGATAACAGTATTTATCTAGGGATACACACACAGTTGTGTATAAGCATGTACTTCACACAAGCTTAATGTAAGTGATCTGTTCAAAATGCAATATATAGCACAGAGTTAACAAGTGTATGAGTGCATGCTCTTTGAGAATATATATGGAACAGCTACAGTACTGTATGTGCAAGTACAAAACTTTTCCATGGTACTTTGAAATCTGGCTGCACTGGTGTACTTCTACAGTTAGTAGGTAATGGTGAGTAGGGCAGCAACAAATTATATTTTCATTAACTAGCAATCCAAAAATGATTTTTTTCCAACAATCAGCTGGACTATAAAGTAAAAAAAAAAATCAATCAAATTTCAATACAATCAGAGACAAAAAGGGAATGCTCACATTTAAACAGCTAAAGCTACTAAGTATTTGCCATTTTTGCTTCAAAAATACTGAAGAAATTAATTTATAATCACAATTCTTGCTTGCTCATTACTTATCAAACCAGCAATTACATAATTGAGAATTCATCTCTTGTGGCAAGTCTCAGTGAGACTATGCTGGGAAGTAAGGACTGGCTCGCAGTCTACCTTCCAATTCATTTCATGAATGTTCAGCTAAGCTGAAGACAGTAAAAATTCTCCTCATTAAATTCTTAGAATTTCATTTACCTCACTTTATTTAAAAAGGGAAATTTTCATGTTAAAACACAAAAGGACCTTCCCCAAACTGCTGCAAAGCTGAAAGCACACAATTGTCCAAAGTATCACTCTAACCTAAATCATTTATGTACTAGAGGATTAATTTAACCTCCAGATTCTTTGAATGCATATCTTGGGTAGAAACTGGATAAAGCATTTGTGTGGTATATATTGCAGTAAGCTACACTGTAACACAACACCAACACTGACTGTTACTCCTTCACTGATAGTCATCTCTTAAAGTCTATAGTTTTACTTTTAACAGTTGTGCTATCCTAATAAACTATGTGAACTGTGCTGAATTACAGATCTGCCAAGCTATGTGTCATGCTCCTTAGTCAGGGGTTCTAAATCAGAGTCCATACTGCTGTCAAAATGTTTAATAATGCATCCATCTCTCCTCTTGAGACCACTACAACCATGCCTTTATCCTCCACTCATCCCGCCCAGTGTGGGGCAAGAGCCTGCGGCCACACACTGCTCTCTCTGCTCTGTCCCACATTGCTGCCCAGCTCTCTTTGTCTGTGTGTCTCTGAGCAGCAGTCACTTTTGCTCTCTCTTCTCGCAACATTCCCTGTATATGTTTTCATGCTACATTAAGTAATGATGGGAGGAATCAGTGAAGTGCGACCTAGGTTTGTTATGGAGTACATGCAAGTGTATATACTTATGCTGCAATGGTTTGAGCAATGTATGTGAATCAGCATAAGCTGTCACATCTCCGAGGTGTTTTTTTTTTTTTTTGGCAAGGATGCTTCTTTTTCACAGTGATGTGATTTTGCCAGAAAGTCTTAACCATTACTTCAAAGAAACTGTGAGGTTTTAGAGTTACCATAGCAACAAATGCTGTATATGAACTTTTGTATGATTAAATGTGTTGATATTTGCAATAAAACACAATCCGAGCATCTGAGTTCAGTGCCAAATTCCTACTATATTCAAGTTTTAGTTTAATATAAAAGAAGGCTTTGCTAATTGACACTAAACACAAAATGTAATTAGTGTAATAGGAATGAGATTACAGCAGTTTATAGGTACCTGGGCATAAAAGCAAGAATTTTACACTAATAAAAAGTTAGTAAGAAAGTGTTTACCAAAAACCACCAAAAAGTGTCATAGTAAGGTATACAACCAGAGCAGCCTTAGTATACCTTGGCATTGATTGTCCAAGTCTCTGGTACACTAATGGAAAGATGGAGAGCCTTTATTCTAAAAGATATTCCCTCATCTGGTGTTTTGATTGCCTACAGGACATGTTATTCCAAAATTTCCTGTAGGTAATCAGTTGTGTTGTGATCTGATGACAATGGACAGGATATGATTCACATTTTCATAGAGTGACCCCTCAAGCCCAGGGCATGAGTGAACTGTTATCTTGGAAGAGACCACTCCAATCAGGATAAGAATGTTTCGCCATAGAATAAAGGTGATCAGTCAGAGTAACCATGTATTGACTTGCAGTAAACCCCTTCATCTACGGGGATAAGAAGACTCCAAAAGCCTCCACAGCTTAACAGAGCCAAAAGATCCCCTCAGTGCAGGGGCCAAGAATTACGTTTTTCTTTAAATTTATCACCTGTCTGTATGTCTAGACATTTCATTTGAAATCACAAATATCGACATTATTCTAGAGATAGAAGAAAGGTCAGGGAATCCCCAAAGTCATTTGAACTAAATCTATGGGGAAGATGAATGTTTGCATTGGCAATCTATAATTCCTCCTTGACTCAAGTGCCTTGAGGGGACTGTTGTTGTGACTTGGCGCTATATAAATAAAATTGAATTGAATTGAATTTGAATTGACTAAAAGAGACAGATTGAGTGACAACTGAAGCCATGCTACTAAAATGGCTCCAACACAAAGTTTAGAATAATACGAACCTGGCAATAAAACCTTTAAGAATAAGTGTTTTTTCTTCTCCTGAAACCTAAATTTCTTCCATTTGGGACCTAATTTTCTTCCTTTGTTTTGACATACATTAGAAAATAAAGTACTACTGTGCTTAACTTTGTGAATAAAGTCAATTTAGCCAAAAATAAAAAAAAATAATAACAAGAAGCCCAATTAAGGCCTAGTATTTACAGTGGACTATTAGAAACTCAGTCTATAATCTCTACAACACTGGCTGCATTGCATAATTATATTCATGCCTTCATTGCTCGTATCACTATGAGTCTGGACATCTTAGGGTTAACAGTATTTAGGATAGCAAAAGTCTTGACTTCAATACTATAGAGCACCTGCTCAGTATGTTCAATATTGTGAAAGCACTTTATAGATACTGTTAGAACAGATTTCATTATTAAGATCTACACCATGATAACAGCATGAAGAAAATCAGCCCTTCTGTTGCACAGTGAAAAATACAGACATGAATTATGCAGCAGAGGAAGAAAATGAAAGTAAATTAATGTCAGTATTCATACCGTTCTCTGGCAATAATGCATCTATATATGGTATTGCCAGTAAAGTCATTTAATGGATTTCAACAGCAAAGAATAAAAAGTAAAAGAGTGAGAGAGAGAGAAAGTGGGAAATAAGTTCACCCACACACAACCATGCATGAGTCAGCACACACAGAAACACACACACACAAAATTCCTTTCCGAACCCAATTAGGCTCTGTATGTCTGTTTGATCCATGGCACCGCATGCATGCAAAACTAACACAAACAAAAGCGCTCAACTGGAGATTACATAACGCAGTATAATGTGAATACTTTGCTCCACTCTCTCTTCTCTCACCTCTATTTTTCTCTTTCTCTCGCTTCTCCTCTCTTACACATTCTCTTGTCAGCCAGAGCCCATGCCAGGTAGAGGCTTTTTTTTAAATTTTCTATTTTAATGCAACACTGAAAAAGCTGATCTGGCAAATTAGAAGAAGGTAAAAACATAACCTAATCACAGAGTCTAAGCAATAAAACAAAAATGTGTTAAAGCCCCAGAAAAAAAATATAAAAAACACTTCCAAGGTAAAGAATTTTAAGCTACCAAAGCCAAAATTAATTTCCCCGAGGTCATTATATATGAAATGCAGTTCAATAAATCAATGTTTAGCTGTAGTAGTGAGAAGACAGAAAGAAAGAAAAAAGAACAGAACAAAAAAAAGCTTCTAGTGTACAAGAGTATCTGCTTTTGCACTATTGTGTTAAAATCTGGTGGTAAGCCATCAACAGAAAAGTTTGTCTGTGTATTACCTTGAAAAAAACATACTATTAATTCAGTTCAGTTCAATATTATCCTACAATTTTTTTTCTTTTTTTTTTGCAGCAAGGCTGCGTAATCGGAGACGGGAATTGCAAACTAACAGCTAAATGCCTTGCGTGCATTACATCTGTTGCATTTCCCTATTTTTGTGTAATGGTGTTTATCTGTATCATCACAAACAAATAAATCAATAAGTAAAAACATAATAAAACAACTGGAAAAATGAAGAGTGCTGGTAGCATTGAATTTATCTTCTACTTTTAGATTAATATACTTCTAGAAAAAAATCCACTTACAGCTGCTCTCTGGCACTCGGGGATCAGCTAAATCTATGGCCAGTACCCTGGGCAATTGGCAGGGCAATGGATGATGATTTATAACGTGGAAACACATCACACAAGAAATAAATGACTTCATTGTGCTCCAGAATAGTGGCAAAAGGAG
The DNA here is from genome assembly GCA_015108495.1 of Heterochromis multidens. Classification (NCBI taxonomy): domain Eukaryota; kingdom Metazoa; phylum Chordata; class Actinopteri; order Cichliformes; family Cichlidae; genus Heterochromis; species Heterochromis multidens. Next base: position 4,516 of record VUQS01054908.1, on the reverse strand, counting down.
AGAATAACTGCCCACTTGGTGCAGAGGTTAGGCAGTTATTACCCACAGGACACCCAGAAAAACATAAAAACTCCATACAAAGAGGCTTCAGTTAGCCCCGCGTGGGTTTTCACCCAAATATTTCATGTTTAACATTTCAAGTAGGTTGTTTTACATGCTTCATTTAATTCAAATAACTCTTTACGCTTTGAAAGGTAAAGTGACAGTACGTCACCATAAAAAAGATGTAACTGTCATTAAAGTGTCATCTGGTGCCCTGCCATACTGTATTCAGAGCCACATAGGGATTATAGTGCCTCACATGAGTCACCACCCCATCTCCTCTGGCAGCCTTTCCTATTCGAAAAACTAATAGAGCTGTTGAATTTCCATGAATCTCATTGTCTTTATCAGGATAGACGGATGCCCATTCACAGTGTCTCAGTCTGTCACTTTGGGGTTTCTTACCCTACCTTTCTCCTTCCTATATGCCAGTTGATGAACCCTAAGTACCGAGACCTGCTATATCAGTTTTCTGCCTTTCCTGTGCCCTCTGTGAATTCACACATAAGCCATTCATAAGCTTTTTTACTTTTTTTTAGAGAAAAGGTTATTTATTCAATAGAGAAAATATAGTTGAAGATGCAAAAAAAAGAGAAAAAAAAATCTGCCTTGTTGATAATGGGGTATTTAAGTTGACAGAGGAAGACAGAGACCAAGAAAGATAGCAAAATAAGGCAAAAAGCAAGCAAGAGTAAAGGGTGTTGATGACACATATCTGATCAGTGTTTTTATATATATGTAAGCAGAATTCCCCAACAAGCCACAGAAAATTTGCTGTATTGAGTGTTAATATTAAAAAAATGCCCATCCATAATTTTTGCAGTAGCAGTGAGTCAGAGGGTGCAAAAAAATTTGCGTAAATGCAGTAAAAAGGATATGTATTTGTATGTATGCATGTTCATATAAAAACATAATCCCACTTTCCAGTAGGCGACCATTTAGGATTAATTCAGAACATGTTGCCACTCAGCAAAAAAGTAATCTGTTTTCACATTCACTTCTCACATCTTTCAACACCCCCCACTTTAACCTCTTCTAAAAAGCCACAGCTGGCACAGTGTGGCATTGCCAAATAGTGCCCATTAATGTAGCAGACGTGCTCTGCATGCTCATGGCTAATACCTACTAGTGGGTGTGAAAGTGTCCAGACTCATTTATAATTACTGACTTACCGATCCTTTGATTGACTGTGACTGTGAATATGAAACAGCCTCCAGCCCTAGCAACCGTGAGCAGGCTCGTAGATGACTTTGCTGATGACTGTGATGGTGTGACGCAGAAATGCATTTTTTCTAGGAGTGAGTATAACACTAGCTGGCTCTGAGCCCTGGTAATGAGCCCTATGTATGATGAGTAGTTAGCACTGGACAAAAAGCAGTTTATAGAAAGCAGTAACTGAGTGCTTTGTATGCAAAGCTAAGTGATAATAGAAATGGAGTCATGCTATTTCCTGCCTCTACTCGGGTGCTACTGGGGATGCACAGAGACCTACTACTCCCTCTGGATAGGGCTAATTGCAGTATTTGCCAGCGGTTCCATTAGAGAACATTTTATTTCCACACTAGTTATTGTAATGTGGTAGCAAGGCACACAGAAAGCATGAGTGGAAAGCTACTCCAGAGATTTTATTGTAAACAAGACAGCTGAGGTACTCAGAGATGAGAGGACAACAGAAACACGAGAATCTGATATACAATTCCCCCGCCTGATGTGCAAGTGTCACTGCAACAGTGTTCTAATTGGTCTGAGGAGGCAAGATCTCACATGCTGGACACAGGAGACACGTAGACTGGCATATGGCACTCAGACTGGAAGGCTCATCATAGCACACACACGTGCATGGATGCTTGTGGTTAACCAGTGAAAGACATTACAGTCAGCCTCTCTTTTTTTCTGCATAGCTTTTGCTGTTTATCCATGTGGAAAAGATGAACCTTATATGGATGAGGAAGCATATAAATAGCAACAGCCACATGCACATACACACAAGTACATACAAAGACACCCACCTACACAAACACAGGGCAGTATGAATATTTAGCATTGCAGAAGTATGTCTTACCCACAAGCTTGTAGTAGTGTTACCACAAAGAGCAAACATGGTCTAATAGATAGCTGACAAGGTGGACAGCAGGGCAACAAACAGTTTTACATAAATCAAACACATGACACACAAGAATCAATGGTTGAGACAACAGCAGTTTTAATTAGCTGTAGGTGGATCTGCATCAGAAAATAAGATGGTGTTTAAAGTACAACTGATGTGGAATAAATGTGTTCAATACTGTATGTGTTGCAAAAGTTGCAAAACTGTTTAATAGTAAAAGCTAGTGCTGCTGCACAATTTTCTTTCATCTGATTTCTGGTGCTTGCAGGGATACAACTGTGTAGCTCTAAGAGTGTAACAGAGAAGATGACCCATCAGATTGAGAATCAACCCAGGATAGGTTATTCAGTCATGAAACATCAAACTCCTCTTTATGTAATGCACTGAGGAAGTCTAAAGCCTTATTTACATCCATTAACCTATTTTTATTTTCCATACTGAAGGTGGGGCTGTGACCATAATGTAGCATATGGTAGACAAAAAGGTTTGGCATAGCAACACAGAATGCATATTTAAACCCCCAAATTATCTATTGGCGGTTCTAGTTTAGAAAGGGCAGAAGGTAAGTGATGACAGTAGGAAGCGAGCCAGATTTGGACAGATCAAAGGTCTCTGGCCCTTTAATGGGTTTAATTCAAGCGGAAACCCACTGGGCTGAAAAATGAATCCAACGTACAAGTGCAAATCTGAGGTTTGTTGAATGGCCACTTAAGGCCGCCTCCGAAAGGGAGTTAAACCCCATTTATGCCAATGCTGAAACTCCCAGCTTTGCAGCAGAAATGACCACGTTTACAGTTGGTAGAAAAACATGATTTTGGTCTCAAATGCTAGTTTTTAATTTGTAACAACTCCACCGAGGGTGAATTTTTTTTAATACCAGTTTAAATTATATTAAATGCATGGCCACTTTCAACGATGATTGCGTGCCAGCTAGACTGCTAGCTGTGTGCTACTGTAGGCTTCACCTCTGTATTTTATACAGCACTAATTAGCAGTCTGTGTCTGTACAATGAAACTTTACTTGCTTACAGAGCTTGCTAGCATTAGCTGATTCCATCCTCTCATGCAAACATGGCTGCTCCTGGCACCTAAAAGCCAACATGGCAGCTGCTAAAAATAAAGTTTAGGCATCAAAACACACGGTGGCTACGCTGATCTTTTACATGCAGTCCATGGATTAATGCAGTGGCAACAGTATTATTATTAGACTCCGGCTTTTGAACTCTTGATTCTTGGAAATCTGTGATTTGTTGGGCACACGTACGCATGCACTGCTCTTTATGCATAATCCATACACTCATATGCCCAATATAACGTGACATATAAAAACAAATAAAGACATTTTAAAAAAGTTTTGTGAATGCCATATGCTTTGATTGATGCTCTTTTCATACACAGAGTTTGGCCTTGAGAGACACAGAGGGAGGGATAACATCCCGTGATGTCTTCAAGGGAAGATGTAATGGATGCATAATTAGGCATTAATGGATAATCTGGGTTAGGGCCCCTCTGTGTGTCTGTGCTTTGTTGGATAGAGAGGTAGAGTATCACAAGGGAATGACGCATGGAACTCTATATACACAACAACAAGACCCTCAGATGCTACATCTGGTGTTGTCATGGTAACCATTTCCCAAGAGTAGGCCAGCTGACAATCAAGTCCTGAAATGATACGTGTGCGAGTGTGTGTTTTGCGCGTGTTGCTGTCAACAGGCTGACAGGGCGAGACAGAGTTTAATCTCAGCAGATTAAGTGTGTCTATGTTTATCATCAGACTCCCATAAAAGACAGTGCAGGATCACAATCAAATGGGATTTAAAAGATTTCCACGCCAGTTACTGGCCTATAGATGATAGTGTTGTAGAAACTCAAGATGGGGAAATGAGAGTGGTAAGGGAGAATGAGTTGAAAAAAGGCGATATGGTGGGAACAAAGGGTGCGAAAGAGGGTCATGGGAGAATTAGAGGGAGAAACAGAAAGAGAGACAGCAGGAGAGGCACTGTGCATGGTTTAATTAGAGTGGCTATAAATAACCTGGGGCCTGACATTTGAACATGGAGACCTACTGAATGTCTTTCTGTGTTTTCTGCTAGATGTGCCTGATGTTTGAACACATGCCACCAATTTATGCGCTTTCCTCCTTCTCTTCTCCTGTTCTTTCTTGTTTTCTTGTTGAGTCTCTCCTCTTTCCTCTTCCACTTGTCAATTCTTTTGTGTCTCTCTTACACAATCACACAGACCCACACACACACACACACTCACACACACGTACACCACACACACACACACACACACACACACACACACACACACACACACACACACACACACACACACACACACTCAGTCATGTCTCTGTATAATCCC
>VUQS01054907.1:13507-31799 GCA_015108495.1 Heterochromis multidens | reverse complement strand
ATGTCTGATCCAACACACTCCAGGACCTAATTTTAAAGGTAATCGCTAAACTGTATGAAACCTAGAGAATAAATGCGAGAAGTCATTATGGAACATTCCCATGACAGAAACCATAAATGTTGTAAAGGCCATGTCTGAAATGATCTTCTCGGTAGAGTTTGACAAGTTACAAGTTGTGGGAGGAACATGTTTAAAGTTGAACATGTTCCATAATCCATTTTGAAAGTTTCTTCATGCACAGGTTTTTATTCACACTTGTAATACAGTTGAATATATTAGCATGATCAGATATCATAGAACTTTTTTTAGTCAGTATATAATTCAAGATATAATTCACAGTGCTTTGACATTAAAATTCATAGGTGGTACATAGCTAGAAAGGCTTTGCCCTTACATAGTTGTTTGGTAGTTATGTTTGTTGGTTTCCCCTGTTTCATTGCTCCAGATAAGTGGTTGTCTTTCAGAAAGAGCAAATGCATTTTTCCACCTTCTCACATGCAACCAAGATGATCCTTTGAACCGCTGTTTTGCGGTTACAACAGCAACAGCTATGGCTATTGTCAAAATTCCTCCACAAAGCCCTGCAAGAAGCAGCCACGGCCACACATCCCGCAACTCCTCGAGGGAAGGGTGCATGGATTCTGCTAGCCTTTGACCTGCAAAGAGGACATAGGTGGTCACAGCAAAGTAGGCAAAATGGTAGTGTTTACTTTTGAATTGGCAGTAAAATAAGATTATTAAATGACCTAAACCTAAAGCCTTTAACAGCCGAAATATTTGTTTGAGATTAGGACATTGTTTGCTAGATTAAATAAACATTCAATGGGTGGAGAAGAGAAGAATAACAAAAGAGATTGGCATAGGTATTGTAAAGAATAATTGATTTACTCGGATGCAAATGAAGTTAAAATAGAAAACCCCCATTCGTTAGGTAACTCACTAGCATCTAGCAGGTGGGTGTATTCATATCCCAGGTCTTTGCTGGAAATGAAGAAATCTCTGTTCCTGTGAAGAGGTAGGAATGGCGCCATGTGGTATTCACTGTTGTGCCCTATAGGAGCGTTTGACTCCGGATACTGGGATGGAGATGGTCTGTGCCTCCTGAGCCACTGCTCATAAATGCTAATATGGACCAAGGCAAATACAGTACCACTGTTAAGTTCAAGTGTTAAGTTCAAATGTGTTTGAGTTTTAAAAGGTGTTTCTGTCTCTTACCAGTCAACAAAAGCATGATGAAGCAGAAATATGGGATCATTCGCAGAGCCCTGCACTGAAGACATGGATCCATTCATGTACACATGTAGAGCAGCATGCATGCCCAAACGGGAACTGCTTCCCAACCCAGTCCGAGGGTCTCCAAATCCTATATGGTGAAAAGTGTCTCATCAGATTGACACACATGGTTGCATGTAGTGTGGTTTTTTTATGTTACACAAAATTAAATTGGATTTTCTTTAAATAGCACCATTTCGCTACAACGGTCGCCCTGAGGTGCTTTATATTGCAAGGTAAAGACCCAACAGTATTAGAGAGAAAAGCAAGAAAATCAAAGCAAATTATGACATTAGATCCCAGAAAATCTTTTTTTTTATTTTCAGCACCAGTATATAAAGTAGTTTTAGATACGTCTGACAATGGTAGTCTCCAGAAAGCTCTCCTACAGTAGACTGTTTTCTTTATTAGGAAGTATGGCGTATGTGAATGTGGTCTAATCTTCTAGAGCTAGCCTTTGCAACCATCACATGCCTCTAACATTAGTTAGGATATTGTGTTTTTAATTAGACAGCTCTTTGTTTATAATTAACCTACAATCAAATGAAAATTAAGGAAAAAAACTACATCCTTGTGCCCCCCTCAATGAGGGGATAAGATGGCTCTGTTTTTCTGTCCACTTGTCCCCTTAAGAGGAAGGATCACTGCAAAACAGTGCAAGGTTGTTCTGAGCGATCAGCTCTCATGAAACATTTCAGAAGAGTGGTCTCTTCAGGATGACTATGCCCTCTCCATCAGCTATGTGGGCTCACTCAATAGTTTGATAAGTATGAAAATGATGTAAATCATATGGCGTGCCCTTTGCAGGCAACAGATCGCAACACAAATGCACAGCTATGGAAGATTTTGAACCGACCTGTTAGACAGAGCTTTAAACTATCACCATAAACACTGAATATGGAATATCTTTGGGGAAAATTGGGTTCCATCCCCTATAGTAGAGTTCTAGATGCTTTTATAGTAGATGTTACTGAAGGTTCACATGGTGGCCCAACACCTTGCTAATACAGGTAATGTCCTTTATTTTGTCACATATCTGTAGATGTTTAAAGTCACCTAGCCTTTCTGTGATTTTTGCAAAAGCTGTAATCCTTGAAGGCACATTAACCCTTAATTAAATGCACACCTTGACAGGAATTATATGTTTGCAAACCCAAGAGAGACTGTAGATTTTTTGTGATGCATTTTATTGAGTGAATTTTAACACTGGACAGTCTAATTTTGGAGTAATTATAACCAAATTTCGCTTTTACTGTATGCTTAAGGATCTGTTTAAAGGCCTCAAAATTAACTGCAAATAATCAGAAAAATACACAGCAGCCTACACATATCAGATACATTATGGGGTAGAGACAGACAGAGTACCAAAATAAGGTAGTAAAAGCAAAGACTGTATGAGTTAGAGTGAAAAGTAGGAGTGCAGAGTGGTAAATCGCAGTCTGGGTGTGTATATGTGGTCGGGCTTATCTGACCTTCCAAAGTGTTTCTGAAGCTCATATTGGCACTGCGGTCCATTGGTCCGGTGTCATAGTTGGTCAGACTGAGAGTGAACTCCACATCTGCTGAAGTTGGTAGTCGTTCCACCAAATTGCGATTGTGGTTTCCAGGGTTACGACGCAAAGGGCCTTCTTTCCTGGCATCGCACAGCACACCTCTGTCATTGTAGTCCTCGGCTTGGGAGCACAGGACCTGTAGATGTAGACGGAAAAATCAAAAACACAGTACAGAGCATGGAAAGAAAATGTGTTTGAAATTAGAAGACTTTGAAAATAATCCTGCTCTGAGTTGATTGCGCAAGGCAGACCAAAAGGTCACTGTAAAAGCAGTATTTTATTTATTTATTTATTGTACATTTTATGTAACAAAAAAAAAAAAAAAAATGCGTAAATGAAGGCTGTATAGGTCTCATTTCAAGGTTGTATCGTCCTTTAATAGATTAACTGAAAAGTAACTTTTCTTATGTAGGGGTGGAGAATAGAAAATAAAATGAGAGTAGGTGTAACTGTGTGTGTTTACCCCCCAAGAAGAGAAGACTGAGCCCGGGCTGATAAGATTGGGATCCTGTGGGCTCTGGTCCCCCATCAACTCGTCCGTGCACACGTCACAGCCCTGTGCATCCCTCCAGTCCCAGTACGGGATGGTGAAGCTCATGTCTCCAGTCAGCTTCCTGATCTCGTGCTCCCAGTGCAGCAAGTATGCGCGGTGCCACGGAAGAAATGCGGGCGCCCAGTGGCCAAAGTCCACATCTGTCCATACATTCCCCGGCCCGCCTAAGAGCGCATTCCGAGACACATAGTAATGCATCCACACAAATACGTCATACACAGACACTTCAGCAAACATCGGGCTGGAGCCGTTCTGCATCTCCTCGTAGGTCCCCGTAATCACAACATAGTCGCTACTAACTGTCTGTTTGGCCAAGTTCAAGTAAGACACAAGTCTAATTCTTTCCGCCCTGGACAGGTGAAATATGTTCCTCCTCAGAGACTCTCTCCTCTCATTACAGTTCTCACCAAAGTAGCCAAACTTGCAGTCCCCACAGTGGAAACCCATAAAGTTCCCAGCACACCGGCACGTGCGGTTGTAGAAAACCATGGGCCACTTCTCTCTGTCGTCCAATCCCGAGAAGGGGTACTGCGGCCCGTCGGGCTGCTCCGATACCACCACATCCTCGCAGGTACCCCGGCCCGAGCTGGAACCGCAGGCCGAGTCGTCTCCTTCCCAAGGCGGGCAGCACTCCTTGGTGCGCAGGGCATCCTGAGTTGTACACAGACGGGGGAACTGTTGATAACTGGGTACAAAACATAAAAGAAAACAAATTATTTCCAGTGACCACATTACAGCACTGTTTTACTTTGGATACGGTAAGCAGTGACCAAGAAATTAACCAACAATGTTACGAATTCTTGGCTTAAATCCCTCGCCCATTACCCCCACCTCCTTTGTAGAGGCAGTCACATGCTGCTCAACCTCTGAAAGCTCACTTCGGGGGATGGGGGTGGGAGGGCACTCTACAATGAAAAATAATTATTTAAATGGAATTGACAGTACCCGGGCTATAGTGAAATGTAATGTCAGAACTGAAAAAGTACATATGGCCTGTGGGGCCTTTTGTTGTCGTTATTTGACGAGTCTACTGCAGTATAAACCTGTATGTCTACCTTTACCCATTTTTACATATATATCAGAATTGTTTTCCATTTTCATAGATTGCGTGTTTCAGATTCTATCTGCGTGGGTAGTCTTAGTTATGAGAACATAACAAGCTCATGATCTACACACACACACACACTAAAATAAACAGTTTTTTCCTGCCATTATGGGATGAAACTCACCATGACAGTACCTAGACCACAGAAAAAGACATGAACAATAGAAGGAATATATGTGTCTGTTTTCATGTCTATTCCCTCCTTTTTGTGACGTTAAGGAAAATCAGTCACTAATCACTACTAAATAACTAGACTTCGGATTGTTCACTGAGGATGAGCATTTTCATTGCATATGTGATAAAAAAAACAACAAAAAAACCCCAAAAACCTTCTACTTTGGTATTAATGTAGACTATAGTGTAACCAAACACTCCTCAAAAAATCCTTTTGTGGATTTAAAAAAAACCTTTTTGTATTTTAAACTTTTTTTTAACCTTTGATATCTGTGGTCATATGATCCTAAACCGTCATCCACAGTACATTATGCAGGAGACTTGAAAGGACTTGTTAACTGAGGACTAGCTGATAAGAGAATTGCTATAAGCAATGGCTTTATTGTGGCTGTATTATTAAAAGCTTTATTGTGCTTTTTCCGAAGAAAAGTTACATTTCTTTGTTATTTCTATTGCTATCTCAACTTCACCGGAAAGTTCAGCCATTTCACTTTGTGGAAAAATTTTCATGTGATATTCATGGGACTGGCACATTATCCAGGTCGGCAACTGGTTTCCCACCAGAGGGCGTCATCCAGCCGTAAATGTCATCTTGCAGTTCACTGGGCCTACCTTTTCTTTTTGCCTGTCTCCCAAGGCAACAAACAATCCTCAGTTTAGAAGCAGATACTCATTCGTGTTCCCTGGCACATCGTAGAATATGAATATATATTTTGCTGAAACTACTAAAATATAAATGACTGTGACTTTTAAGCTACTTAGGGCCTCCGCCATGGGCATAGGTTTTGTTTGCGCATTGGATGAGACATTAAATGGGGGTGGACAATTTCACACAGCTTCCAAAATTATCCGGGGGAGGATTCCCCCGGATAATTTTGAGCACCAGAGCATTTTTTTCCTGCATTCTGGTGATTTTTGTATGCACCAATTTGCACATTTTTTTGTGCCATTTTGTCTTTATGTAAAGGAAAACACCAAAATCGGGCACCAGCTAACAGGTCAGCATGTAATGAATTCTGCCTTGCTTTCAAATAATTAGTTTTCAAGTTTTCTCTTTTTTTATTTGCCTGTGTACAAATATAAGAGCATGAACTCCTGGATTTTCATAGCTCGGATGGGTTTCTGCAAAATATCTTCTCATGTTGCCCTAAGTCAAAATCTACACCTATGGCCTCTGATGTCGTGGCTAGATTCACTATACCCTGCGATGTTTCTTTAAGGGGAGTTGGCTAAGGTGTGGTCTCTTAAAGCTTGATATTGCATTCAATTAACTAAATCAAACAAATGATGTGACTATGTGCATTCCCTAATCGTTCTTCTTCTACCTTTTCCCCTAGTTTTAGGATACAGATGACGCTAATCCTCAAAAACAACACATTACGATACAGTAGAATGTTTTTGTTGAGGTGAAAACGAACATCTTACAGCACACAAGCTGTAAGATGTCTTGCATTTTTTTCACCTCTTCTCACCTGCCACTTCCAACAGAGATCGCTGGTTTGCATGGCAACGTCAAATGTTTGTTTTTTTTTTCTTGTAATTATTCCGAAAACTAGGTATCATTAAAATCTTGAAAGAAATGCACTGAAACAGGAGACAGGACAGTTTTGTCGAAATTAGGCTAATAATTTAAAATTCTGGCCAAAGGCAAGAGAGGGAAAGAGCTGCAGTTGAATTGCATGAAATGATCATCTCCCTACTCTTGTGGATACTGTTATTTTCCATGCAGCCCAACTCCAACCAGGTCTACTTTGAACACAGTGAATGGCAAATTTAAACATCATGATGAGTAAAGTATTTCTGAGGTGGTAAATTATGAATGAGAGTCATGCGCAGGGGGTCGGGCACAAAACACAATTACTCATAACAAACGAAAGCACGAGATTGAATCATTGTTTATTCGTTAGTGAAACTTTTTATTCAGAGAGTATAATGAGAGAATATTAACAGTTAAAAATTCCAATGAATGAGTCTAGTTTCAGAGATATCTACCACTGGTGATTAGTTAGAACTAATAAATTAATAAAAATTCATTCAGAGGAGGTTACAGTTAAAAGCGTGAAAAACACGAGGGCGCGCGGATGATCTCAAGCCTTTCACTTTATTCTTTTTACTTATTCCTTATTTTTCTTACTTCTACACTCGTTTGTTTTTGTCTTTTAATGGTGCGTCTAAGCTCCATGCTTTCCACTGTTTTGGTGGTGGTGGTGGAGGAGGAGAAGGAGGAGGTAGAGGAGTGGTGGTGGTGGGGGGGGTGTCGTGTGCGTCAGTAAGTCAAGCATGTTCCAATAACGGGCATTATCTGCTGCTATTTGCAGTGTGCTGTAACCAGGCGCAAGACTGTGCTTGAGCAAAAAAAAAAAGAAAAAAAAAAAGAACTGCAGCGCTTTTTATTTTTTAAAAATTGCTGTTTGGTGATGGAAACGATCTCGGAAGGAATAACATCTGCACTGGCAGAAAAAAGGTAGGATGAAGCTATCTTTTAGTTTGCTTATGCGAAGTGCTCAGTGACTGTTAATGAATTATTAAAGCAGAGGAGATATCCGAGTTTTAAGTAGGTTGTAGTACTTCACTGAATCACCTGCATGTATGTCAGTTTTACCTAAGTTGCATGATACACTGGCATTTCAGCACCACAGACAGCAGCTAGATGTCACTGAAAAAGCCAAAGCACATTAAAACATTTTTCTTTCATTGTACCTAAAAATGCCATCTGGACTTTCATGTTTTAAAATAATGCTTATAGTTATTTACTCCATTACTTCCCATCCCTGCGCTCTTCTTCAGGAATCTAACCCTTGCCCTTGGCACTACAAGCACAATGCCAAACACAAAATATTCACCTGAACTTCACCTATAAGTGGGCAGAGGATGGCAGGAGGTGTAAAGAGGACCACAGGGATGGGACACATGTTGAAGTTATATGTGCGGTTGTTAGTGGTGAGTGTGCTGCTGGGAACTGATGTGAGCTGGCTGGGCTTGAAAGACCAGGTTGGGGTCCATGCCCAAAACAATGAGAGAAGGGTATTGGCTCATATCCCCGGTGACATCATCATTGGAGCTCTGTTCTCTGTCCATCACCAACCACCTGCAGACAAGGTACATATGGGTGTGTGTGTATGTGTGTGTGTTTTTGTGCATGTGCATCCACACATCTTGTCAGTGTAAGTGTCACAAATGTAAATAATCCATCTGTGGTGATCAGGTCCATGAGCGAAAGTGTGGTGCGGTCCGTGAGCAGTACGGGATCCAGAGAGTGGAAGCCATGATGCACACTCTGGATCGAATTAATGCAGACCCCACCATCCTTCCCAACATCACCCTGGGCTGCGAGATCAGGTCAGCAATCACAGAACTCACTGTGTTGTCCTTTTTAACAAGAAATTGATGTCAATCTTTACCGTTATACTATAAGTGGACCATACATTTACACAATGAACAATTTTCATATAAAAGATGGGTTAGCTTACCAACTGTGGTTCATCTGTTTGACTGTGAGATAAATTATAATATATAAATTACATCAGACACAGGATATGTTTAAGAAGTTAGCAATCTTCTCAAAGTTGGTCTGAACAACATATCACTTTAGGTTTGACAATACATTCATATTTGTTCTAACACTGCCATTTCTTTAAAAGACCTATGAAAGGACTTAAGATAGACATGAATGAAATTTTCCATTAGCATCACAATCTGAATATCTGTTGGAATTTAGCTGAGATGGTAGGTACCCAAACTAGTAAGTATAAGGATAGTCTGTAACCTTTTATAGATTCTGCCTTTTACATAATAAATGTAAAAGTTAAAAGTGACTCAGTCAGGGTCAAACACATCAATTTCAGTATACTTTCAATTTCTAATCAGTTAAGGGAGGCAAAGAGTTTACCACCAAAAATCAGAAAGTAAAATTGCAACAAACAATTTTTTTCTTAATTAGGGTCAAACATTTTTTAAAGACAGTGATTTTCATGGCATAGACCCAAAAGAGAGACAGTAAGATAAAAACAGATAGGTATAGATATAGGCTTCAAAGCTTGGGTTGCTTTAAACGAGTAGAGGATATCAAAGTACATGGGGGAGATGTTTCTAGGCAGCAGAGGAGAACATAAGAGTTACCTTGAAGGACCAAGCAAACTTTCAGGCACACTCTGAAGAGGGCTAGGTACAAGCAAGTGAACTGTGGCTGGAGGAATTAGGCCACATAAGCAGCCTTATGAGTAAATCAGGCCTTATTACCAAAGTACTTAAATGCAACGTTGGACTGCTACCCTATTTGTATAACCTGAGCAGCATTTCGGAGTCAGCAACAAACCTACTTGTGATGACAAGTTACGTGTCTATGACACAGCACATGGAAAACAAAGAGGGAATTTTGTACTATAAAGACTTTGAAAGACACTGACCTGCTCTGATTAACTCAGACTTCCAAAACATTGAATTCCAGACTTCTGAGGAATGTAAAAATTGTCTTAGTGGAGTGGTTTCCTCAAAATCACTGAAGCACAGACTGTGCAATCCTCACCTCATGTTCCCATAATTCTTGCCAAAACAGTGTGATTGCTAACTCAATCTTTCTACACCAGGGATTCATGCTGGCACTCCGCTGTGGCTCTGGAACAGAGTATTGAGTTTATTCGCGACACACTAGTGTCCAGCGATGAGGAGGAGAGCCAGGGTAGATGTACTGCAGAAGGAGGGAGCATGCTTCTTCAAGGTAAGAAGCCTATTGTGGGACTTATTGGACCAGGATCCAGCTCTGTGGCCATCCAGGTGCAAAATCTCCTCCAGCTCTTCAACATCCCACAGATAGCATACTCAGCCACCAGCATGGATCTCAGTGACAAGGTAAGGCTAGTCCACAAACTCAGTAACAACATGGTTTCAAACTTTAAATCCACACTGAATTACAAAGCAGTAAGCATATCCTCACCAAATGCAAGTGCGGCAGGAAAAAATAACAGTTACTGCTTTGGGGGTTTAGATAAAAAATGAATTTCATGTAAAACGCAAAGCACAAACAAATCTAAAAACTTAAGCTTGGTTTGGAATATACTGACATTTTGATAAAACATCTTATTTTTGAAAATCTGCTTGAAACCAGTTCACAGTGATGAGTATGGTTTAATGATTATAAGGGATGAATATGCAAACTAGTAGATGGGCTGTTGCATGCAGATATGCCAGCTAAACTGCCAGACTTGTGATCATGTAAATTTCTTCCAACAGAGCCTGTATAAATATTTCATGAGAGTAGTACCATCAGATATGCAACAGGCCAGAGCAATGGTGGACATTGTCAAGAGATACAACTGGAGCTACGTGTCCGCAATACACACAGAAGGTATGTTAGTGTGTTAGTGTATTAGTGTTTTTTCTGTTATTCTGCCTTATTCTCTTTCTTACCTAGCCATATTTACCCATGGATTACACATGGATTAAGCAATACATGCACATATATGTACAGTCAGTTTTCACTTGCATCTGTACAGTCTATTGTAGTCGTGTAATATAGTACAATAGCCGGTGCAAAGCTTTTTTCATTAGGTCAGAAATAGGGAAGCACATGCCTCCTCATTATAACATGTTAGATTCAATTTTTTTAAGGTTTAACTCTGAAGGAGCAGAAGGAAAGCCTTGCATCTTTATTGACTGATATTCTGACCTACCATCAATACAGAGAGAGCTTAGCAAAATATATCATCCAATTCAAATAGCCTCCTGGAGCAGGCATTCTAAAATGCTTGTGTCTTTACATCTATGCCCACAAACAGACAAATGTGCCTTTTAAGGCAAAGTCATTGTATGTTACTGTACAATTGATCATTAACAAAACTACCAATTGAACATCTGTCACAAGCTTTGAACTGTTTGGGTATCAGGCTACTCTATCCCCTGATTTCATTAATGCTTAAGTCAGAGGAGCCATTCTTACAGCAGGTGTTCTTTATTAGACGTAAACTGTACTGTACTTAATATTCTGGTGATAAAATAATAAACTTTCATATTGATTGTTGTCCTTTGTGGACAATGAGACACCTGGTAGAAATACAGAAACACAGCGGGTTAATTTTAAAATAACTTTTTTTCCTTCTGTGATCTGTAAAAAAAAAGAAAAGCTGACAGCAAAATCAACAAAGCCAGTATAACAAATCATACCTAATCAGAGGAAAATATATTCCCAATGCATCACTCTCAGTAATATTCAAAAGGGTTTACATAAATTTACTGCTTCTTTTTTAACATCTCAGTGGCTCCAGGACATACATTTATGAAATAAATCCCTCTTGATGAGAGTTAAGTGCTAAATCTTGACTGGATTGTTCCATTTTTTTTCAATAAAATTACCAATCTTTTGAAGGGGCGGATTTAAAGTAAGGGGTTTTGCATGCTGAATGTTTTTTTCCTGTATACTGTAAAACCAGATGAAATGGGTGGCTCCTATTATAAAAGTCATACGTTATGATATTTATGCTACACTCTATCCTCCTAGTATTTTTTAAAAGTGTAGTACACAGTGGGAGTTATCCAGCTGACGTTATATTTGTTATTCTATGAGTGTAATTACACATGCATGCTTTATTTTTTACTTATCTAATGTTACCTAAACAGTTTTCCACAAGTTTGTGAACCATTTACATCAACTAAAGAAGGCATTCAATGCTGTGGCAAATTATTCATCATTTAATTAATTTTACAATATTTCATGGTTCTGGTTTTGGGTTTTTCATCTTTATCAAAAAATATATAAATAATATACATCCTTGGTTGTCTTTACAATGACCACAATTCAATATCTGTGAAATGCAGTGAGCTTTCCTGCCTCTTCAGAAACCAATGACAAGGTAGGACCCAGTAAATGATATAAACATTGTCAGGTAACAGCCTTAATGCAGTTATAGCCTTTTAAAATGGTCACCAATAGAACTGTTTTAGTTCTTCAGAGACATCAAACTGCAGGTCCATATTTGCTATAGACCCAAAGGTTGTGGTTGTGTATTGTGAAACAGTGCACTGCTCGTAGCTTAACAGTTGTTAGAAGTTAGCCACTAAGACCCGTAGAAGGTTAACCAACCTCTTGGAAAGTTAGAAAGAATGCAGAGAAACATTAAAGAGTATAAAGTAATTTTAACATGTACAAAGAGCAGCACTACCAGTAAGAATGGCAGAGAATTGAATGAAGTTAAAAACAGAGAAAATCAATTTCAGACTGTTGCTGCTACCACTCAAGGAAGCAAGCCACATTACTCACGTGTAGTGATGAAAAAAAATACTTCAAATAGTGTCAGAGTGAGAACATCTTTGCAAAGCATGAGAAACTAGGTGACCTAATTTTTAGCAAAAACAGGGAAGTTTAACCCCTGACAATTCCTGTAATAGGGGGAAATGTATCAGATTCCCAAGTGCTGTGCTGGCATTACGCAAGTGTTTATGCAGTGTGTGGATGCAGCTGTATGTGTGTCAGTACACAAAAAGCATTTGGGCTAAATGTGTTAGGAGTATTGTACAGTAGTGTAAAACAATGTGAGCAAAATTTTCTGGAAAAGCCAGAGGTAAATTTTAAATTTAGGTGAGATGAAGAATTTTGTTACAGTCTAATTTGTTCATATTATTAGCATTAATTACTTTAAGGAAGGAGAAAAGGACTGATATTGATTGGCTAGGCATAGAGATTGAGCTGGAAAGGATGTGCAGCAGGTTAGGATGATTAAGGATAGAGATGGAATATACTAACGAGTGCAGAAAGCCTATTGAGAAGATGGAAGAAGTACTTTGAAAGATGATGAACAAAGAAAGAGAGAAAGAAGAGGACAGATAAGGGGAGTCAGTGAATCAGGAAGTGTAGAGGATGAGTAAGGGGGAACTGAGGGCAACTATGAAGTGTGGAAAGGAAGAATGGAAGAGTGAAGAGTGGAAAGGTGGTTGGCCCAGATTACATACTTGTGGAGGTATGGAGATGTCTTGGAGAGAGGGCAGTGGACTTTTAACCAGATTGTTTAACACAATCTTGAAGAGTAAGAGGATGCCTCATGACTGGAGAAGAAGTGTACATTTGCCAATTTTCAAGAACAAGGGTGATGAGCAGAGCTGTACAGAGGGATAAAGTTGATGAGCCATACCATGAAGATATGGGAAAGAGTTGTTGAAGCTAGGTTAAGGAGAGAGGTGACGATCAGTGAACAGCGATATGGCTTCATGCCGAGAAAGAGCACTACAGATGCAATGTTTGCTTTGAGAGTGTTGATGGAGAAGTATAGAGAAGGTCAGAAGGAGCTTCACTGTGTCTTTGTGGCTCTAGCATATGCTAGGGTGCCAAGAGAGGATCTGTGGTACTGCATGGTGAAGTCAGGAGTGGCAGAGAAGGATGTGAGGGTGGTGCAGGATATGAGGACAGAGAGACAGTGGTGAGGTGTGTGGTAGGAGTGAGAGACAGCTTCAATTTCGGGGTGGGATTACATCAGGGATTGGCTCTGAGTCCCTTCTCGTTTGCAGTGGTGATGGACAGGTTGTCAGACAGGAGTCTCCATGGACTATGATGTTTGCAGAAGACATTGTGATCTGTAGTGAGAGTAGGGAACAGGTGGAAGAGAGCCTGGAGAGGTGGAGGTATGCTCTGGAGAGAAGAGAAATGAAAGTCAGTAGAAGCAAGACAGAATATATGTGTGTGAATGGGAGAAAGACAGGTGTAACAATGAAGCTGCAAGGAGCAGAGGTAGTGGAGGTAGATGAGTTTAAATACCTGGGGTCAACCATTCAAAGCAACAGAGTGCACAAGAGAGGTAGAGAAGAGAGTGCAGGCAGGGTGGAGTGGCTGGAGAAAAGTGTCAGGGGTGATTTGTGACAGAAGGATAGCAGCAAGAGTGAAAAGGAAGGTTTACAAGATTGTAGTGAGACCTGCTATAATCTATGGTTTGGAGATGGTGTCATGGACAAAAAGATAGGCAGAGCTGGAGGTGGCAGAGTTGAAGATGTTAAGGTTTTCACTGGGAGTGACCAGGATGGACAAAATTAGATATGAGTATATCAGAGGGACAGCTCAGGTTGAATGGTTTGAAGACAAAGTTAGAGAGGCAAGGCTAAGATGGTTTGGACATGTGCAGAGGAGGGATAGTGGATATACTGGACAAAGGATGTAGAAGATGAAGTTGCCAGGTAGGAGGAAAAGAGAAAGACCACAGAGAAGATTCATGAATGTAGTGAAGGAGGACATGTAGCAGGTAGATGTGACAGAAGAGGATGCTAGGGATAGGGTGAGATGGAGGCAAATCCCCTGAAGGGAGCAGCCAAAAGAAGAAGAAAAAGTGTTAACATTAATTATTTAATGAACCCCCAGCTTTTGTGTTTTTATGAACATCATTGCATTCATGTGGTTACCTCCGCAGGTAATTATGGTGAGAGTGGTATGGAAGCATTTAAAGACATGGCAGCAAAAGAAGGGCTCTGCATTGCCCACTCTGATAAGATATACAGCAACGCAGGAGAACAAAGCTTTGACAAGCTGTTGCAGAAACTCCGAGGCCATCTGCCCAAAGCCAGGGTAGTGGCTTGTTTCTGTGAGGGCATGACAGTCCGAGGGATACTGATGGCCATGAGACGACAACGCCTGGTGGGAGAGTTTGTCTTGGTCGGAAGGTGAGTGGTAAATTCTGATATGTGGAATTCTGCATTTCTTAATTGTGAGAGTTTTTGCTTTGATCAGAGGCTATAAAAAGCTCTTAGTGTTGTGTGTTGCTTTCCAATACAGATTTTCTTCTGATATCCACCATCAAGACAAGATGTATTTGTTGTCAGTTGGGACCATCTTTGTCCTCTCATCATCATCCTTGTTAGCATCATCATTTTCATTGCATACATCAATGTCATGGATAACTTAGGAAACTGAAGGTATTTTTCTTCATATATATATTTTTGCACATGACAGTAAAACTGTTGAATCTTTAAATCAGTTGAACTTGATATATTTTTAAATTTTATTACAGCCTGCATTGATGCTGCCAATGATCCATATAGAGAAAATGGTAACTGAACCATAAATCAGCATTAATTATTATTATATTGTTATTGTCACTGTAAACAGAGCCAGACCAAAGCATTTCAGGTACATTATTTCTTATTTAAAAGGCAATCTGAGTAGACTAATGATTACTGATTAGACTAATGATTAGATATAGCATTGTTTTTCAGATGTGCAGTATGCTAATCCATCCTTAGAAATCTATCATTATGAGAGATCTCACCAAAAAAATCAGAATTTGCTCTTTTGGGAAACATTACTACTTTAGATTTTGCATATAATGCACAGATCTTTCTAAGGATATGTTAAATGAGGAATCTGTCAAAGATTTAGAAAACTGAGCACAAAGGAAAGCATTCAATTAAATACACAAGGGGAGAAAACAAGCAGAAAAGAGGGGGTTGATTTAGCAGGAGGTTTCACTCTCTCCGAGAATAACATGTTTTATTTTAAGGTTTAGCTCTCTGGCTCACTCTCGTCCCTGGTGGTCTATAAATGCCTTTCCTCATTAGGAGCCACATATGTAGGCTGTCGCTCAAATCTGACAGCAGGAAACATAAAATAACCTTGAACTACATATTGCAAAACACCGTGTTCTGTGATCCATATTATCCACACAGGACGTTCAGGTAGTTGTGGTATTGAAGTGTGCTCATTATTAAAGCTTGTGGTTGATTCGTTAAGATGTTTCTCCTTGCTGTTCTCATTTTTTAGGGTAATTAGATTTGAAATGTACTGCGGAGGTGTCACATTCATCTCTTGCTTTTGATGCACATGCATTCATGCAAGCATTAATGGGCATGCATTTTTATGAGTTCTGTCCTTCAGTGATGTGTATTTAACGTGTATTTATTTTTATGCTGTTGCATCTGATCAGCTGCCAAATGAAGCTTATTTATATGGATATCAGTAAATAAATGAAAATATATAGCCATCACACAAAAATTAAAAAATAAAAAAAAATAAGATAAACTATGTACCTTACTCTTTCATGTAGGGCAAAAAGTTACACAAATACACTCCTCCCTATTTTCAGCCACATTCGTGGTGTGGCTCTAGAAATAGCAACGTCAACAATGTTGGACCAGACTCAAGGATCTCTACAACTATTGAATGGATTTAAATAAAATAATGTTCACATGTTAATGACCACTGATCGGGGTTGACTCTGTATCTTTCCCTTCATCACCACCCTGAGTTTGAGATCTGTGGTTTAAATAAATTATGTCCACGGATTGTATCCGATTCTGACTAAGACACATGGTCAAGGCCTGTGTTTTTGTCATTTTGAGTTTTAGTTTATATCTTCTGGTTTAGCTTCTGTTTAAGGTTTTGTGTTGTTGGGACTTTTTATGCTTTGAGGATTTGGGTTTTGTGTTCTTGGGGTTATTAATATTTGATTCCTTGTATTTAGTTTATTCTTGCCTCCCCTGTACCTTCTTGCATCTTCTTGTCAAGTCTTCGTCTCTGTTTGTCATCCCTGTGTTTTAGAGTTTGAAAGATGGCAACTGGACTTCTTTAAGTTGTTTGAAGACGTTTCACCTTTCATCCAAAAGGCTTCTTCAGTTCTAAAACCAAATGGTGGGAGTCCCAGGTATTAAACCCTAGTGGGGGTTGTCTCTTGAGATGTGGTCGTTAACCCACTATTGATCATGTTATTCGTCACATGAGCCAAGGTGTGAAAAAAGGCGTGGGTCATTATCACCACAGGGTGATTCAGGAGAATCCACTGTGAGACCTTGCCCCAACCTATCATGTGACCTATTGAGGTCACCTGATGCAAGGTGTGAGTGGGGGTTGAAACCCCACTAGGGTTTAAATACCTGGGACTCCCCACCATTTGGTTTTAGAACTGAAGAAGCCTCTTGGATGAGCGGTGAAACGTCTTCAAACAACTTAAAGAAGTCCAGTTGTCTTCTTTCAAACTCTTAGACTACCATGTCCTGGATGACTGAGAACCTACACAGACATCCCTGTGTTTGTTCCCTTGTGTGCTACATGCTCATGTCCGAGAATTTAGACTTTGCCATTTCTCTACCTCTGTGGATTTTGCTATTTTTGTCCAAGAACTTTCAACCTAATGAAAGGTTAGTTTTCATTTACTTTGTTTTGTCTGCAAGTCCTGCGTTTGGGCCCTCCCTGCCCACTCGTGACACACACACTGCAGCCGTTCATTCACACAGCTGCTCCAACTAATCACTAAGAGTTTTTAGCGTTATCAAAGCAACAGGATTGCCAACTGGCTTCTCACCTGCAAATTGGTGTGGTCAGTGCATTGGACTAAGTTAGACTGTCCAGGTCGTGTGAGAGTGTTTCTTTTTTTTTTTGTTCAGACAGCTGTTTTTTGTTGTGTCTTGTTGAGTTTTCATTACAGATATGGGCACCTTTCTGGCCTCAAGTTTGTTTTATAAAAGTGTGGAGTTCTAGAGTTCTAAAGTGTTTCCTCATAAAAAGAAAGATCTGCTTGTAAAAGTTAACCATGTATTTTAAAGTGAAATAAGAGCATGATATGTGTGCATGTGTGTGTGTGTGTGTGTGTGTGTGTGTATGCACATCCTTGCACATTTGTGTCTTCAGGCTGTAGGTGGTGTAGCAACATGCTGCATACAGCATATTGCCCTCCAAGGTCGATGTGTGGGTTTTAGAGCTCTCGTTCAAGTGTGATTCAAACTATCCAGAGTCAAAGCCCTCCATGCTTTTCATATCCATTTCTGCCTTTTTCATGCCAGTGTACCATTTCTGTGCTTGCTTCTCTAAGGATGCGTTATGAAATGATCTCCTACCTCACTCTCATAAAAAAAAAAGAAAAAAAAATCCACCCACACTACTGTTGTGTAACTCCAGCTCGGTTAGTGAAGTTTTCAAAAATGACTTCTGTTTTTGTCAGTTAGAAGAGTGCAATTGTTTGTGTCAGTGAAGTGTGCATTTTTACATGTATGCACATGCGTGGATGTGTAATCACCCTTCTGTTTTTGGTGATTGTAGACAAGTATCCAGAGGGAGAGATAATAATAGATGGAGTTGAAATCTTTTCAAGCAGTTCACTGATAGATATAGCTTATTGAGTCCAAGCCCTCAGTGTTTTTGAATAAACACCATATCTGATGTGCAGACACTGGAGTCTGATGATGTTTGTTTGGTGTTTAAAGTTTATTGAGCATTGGATATTTTTTTATAGAAGGTGTTTCACCAAACAAAAAAAAAAATTTTATATTATAATTTTTTATATAGTACTTTGGAGTTCTAATCAAATATAAGCCTTGGCAGTCAGAACAAAATATGAACAAAATAAGGAAATATAAATAAAAAAAATCACAAATTTTAAGAATTGCATATTTGAGCCAATGCTTTTTTAAAATATATTTTTTATGACTTAGTGAGTCTTGTGTTGGCACATCTGAGTCACCATGGTAAGTTTTATTCTCATTTCAGTCATTAGGTTCATTTTCCAAAGAACCTCCTTTCTCTTCTACTCTATGCAACTGTGTGCCAATAAATTATTTTAAGCACTAACTACAGCTTTAAAAAAAAAATCACTGCCATTGTGAATTGAGTGTTATTTTACTTTACAAGATAACTGCAAGCAGTGATTGGGGGGGGGGGGGGGGGGGGCTTTCAAC
>VUQS01054907.1:0-13487 GCA_015108495.1 Heterochromis multidens | reverse complement strand
TTCAACAGCATAGTTGCCATGGCAACCTGATCTGATCATGTTAAAAGCATGGATGCAAGCACTCATAGGAAAACATACGAATGTTTATTGCAGCACTGACCCAGAAATCAAATGACACAAATATTTTGGGGCAAACTCAGAAAGGAGTGTGAATCTATAACCAAGTTTGAGCCAATATATTAAAAACAGTACTAAAACATGATTGCACTTCTTGTTTGTGGGCTTTGCAGATGATTTTGTTCAGCTGTGACAGTTTCAGAAATCTAAAATCAATCTGATAACCTTTTTGAGACCTGGTGTAACGATCGTCTGTGCCAATTTTGATGAAGATTGGAAAATATTTGTCGCCTGTGAAATATGATGTCACCTGCCCTTGGGCAGCTTTTGAAAAATCCATATAAAAATCCATATATATTTATAGGCGAGTATGGGTTCAGAAACACCAGGGTTCAGTATCACTGACATTCATGCCAGATTTACAAGTTCACTGTGCTAATGTGTTTTCAAGAAATTATTCTTATCTGATACTGCTGAATGGTGCTCTAAATTCTTTAAAGAGATGTCTCCTTCACAATTTGCAATGTAGCCCTTTTTCATTTGTTTCTCTGGCACAAAGTGTCAAGTTTTCCAGCTGTTCTTAACAGATAACAGGCAATAAGAAGTTTTCAGCAAATCTTGCTGAGGTGACAGTGCTGTCTAACCAGTCAAATCCTGGTGTGGGTTGCAATATTGAGCAGTAGCTACCAAGATGCTGATACTGGTATACAGTGTGCTATGCCCACTGAATGCTTTCTCAGAACTAGAGATCTAGCCTTCAAAAAAATGTGTTTGCATCTTTGTAATTTAATATTATGCATATATGTTTGTGCAGACCGTATTATATTATAAAATTATATAAAAGGTAAAACAAAATAAATAAATAATAATGATGATAATAATAATAATAATAATGAAGCAAAGAATAAAAATGTGAAAAAAACACCTTAATAGTAGCACAACTGACTTTAACTAGCTGCTGTACCTTTTTCTAATTCTCCCTTCCTCCTGTCCAGTGATGGCTGGGCTGACAGGTATGATGTGACTGATGGCTACCAGAAGGAAGCAGCCGGTGGAATCACTATAAAGTTAAAGTCAGCATATGTGACCTGGTTTGATGATTACTACCTGAACCTTAAGCCTGACGCTAACCTGAGGAATCCCTGGTTCCCTGAGTTCTGGCAGCACCGCTTCCAGTGCAGGTTGAAGGGACATCCACAGGAGAGCACTGCTTACAACCGTACTTGCACCTGTTAGTACAACACCTACTTAGACACTTTTCACTGATCACTTAATCACTCATCGTCCTGTCAGTAAATTATTGCAATTACAAGGATTTGGTTGAGCAGTTTTCTGTTGTCCACAGGGAGAGAGTCTCTGCGGCATCAGTATGCCCAAGACACCAAGATGGGCTTTGTCATAAATGCCATTTATTCTATGGCTTATGGCCTACATGCCATGCAGAAAGCCCTTTGTCCAGGATATAAGGTATGAGGACTGACAGTGCTCATGCTTGAATGCTTTTACACTAGCTGTGACAGCATTGACAGCACTTGCTCTTCCACAGGGTTTGTGTGAGAACATGCGTCCCATTGATGGTCGCAAGCTGCTAGATTTCCTCATGAAAACCAACTTTACTGGTGTATCTGGGGAGGCCATCCTCTTTGACCAGAATGGAGACTCACCTGGCAGGTAAGGGCTACGATGGGAAAGAAAAGAAAAAGGGGACAGAAAACGTATAAATTACTGGTAAATGTGTGTATATACTGTATATGTGCCTCAGGTACGAAATCATGAACTTCAAGCAGATACGTGAAGATGAATATGCTTACATCCATGTGGGAAGCTGGGATCAGGGTGGCCTAAAGATGAATGATGAGGAAATCTGGAGTAACAACAGTGAAATCATCCAGTCAGTCTGCTCTGAGCCCTGCCAGAAGGCACAGATTAAGGTATGAACCACTCCAGTGCACCAGGTTTACACTGCTGAGGTGTAATACTCATAATTTTAAAAACAACTATTCGTAATGTATTTGCCATGATTTTAAGTAATAGTTGTACAAACTACACAAACATGATAAGAGCATATATCAAACCTCAACAAGATATAAATTACTGGAATTTAATGTATACATCAAACCAAACTGTAGATTATGAAAATATAGTTTTGCTACATTTCCTGCTCTTTCTGATGGCATAGAATCATACTTAACCATAGACCAGAGAACTTAGGAGAGTTATAATGAAGAAAAGTGTCAAACATGACCCACACAGCAGCCTTAAATTGATCCCACAGGTTGACAATCTCTAAAACTGGTCCAGTCAGATCCTTGAATACTCTGCCAGGGATTCAGCAAAACTCTTTGTTCAGGCTTTTATCATCTCCCATCTGGACTTTTCTAGCTTCCTCCAGCTAACTTCTCATCACAGAGAACACTGAAGTGTCCCTCCTCAGTATTTTTCCCAATAGTCTCTAACATGAAACCCATCTTCTGACACTGTGTGTGTGCAGCAATGCACTACTGCAGCAGCCAGTTGGAATGCTGTGTGTAACAGAAAGCACAATGCAAAACAATTAAACCCTCAAAATGCTCAAACCAACACAATATTTTTTTTTGTCTAAATTTTTTACTATTTACATTTTACAGAGTTTCTCAAATATTGTGGGGAAACAGTTCTTGAAATATAACAATGTATGACATTTTACATCCTTGTAAGTTTTCTGGTAGCTGTGGCTGAAAAATACAGTAGAACTTCTAGCACAAGATCACTTCTCAGGTGAATTACAAGCATCTCAGACTTGCACTTAAGCATATTCTTGAGTTAATACACTTACTTTCTGCCAATGACTGCTAATCATGTTCACCCACAAGGGCAACCTACCTTAAGACTATTAGAGGATGCTGCAGAACCCAGGGAAATGGGAAACTCTACACAGAAATTACAATAATTCTGATTAAAACACTGGACTTTGGCCTAACCACTAACCCTCCGCACTTTCCTCTTTTCAGTTACACTTCTTTATTTAAGTGTTGCTATGGCAAAGAATTTTTTAATAATTAGACTCAATTACGTTTTGTACATTTTTTTCTTCATTTGATCCCCTGGTGAACAAATTCTCATTTTCTTACCCTGCAGAGCAGTCAGAGGGTAAGATTAGCTACAGAAAGTGTCATTGGAGCTTTGAGACCTTTCCAGCCTTTAATACTGGTGTGTCTGTGTCTCCAGGTGATCCGTAAAGGAGAGGTGAGCTGCTGTTGGACCTGCACTCCCTGCAAAGAGAATGAGTTTGTGTTTGATGAGTACACTTGTCGAGGCTGTGACCTTGGCTCCTGGCCCACAGATGACCTCACTGGTATGCACTGTGCTTTTGTGCCCTTCATTTATAGCATACATGATTTCCAAAGAGGTCATAAGGGTCATTTAGACAGCTTTGATTGGATCCAGATTTCTTTGTAAACAGTTCTACTATATTTTATTTTCTCTGTAGTTTGGAAAATAATTTTTTCTTGAATTTTACACACGACAGTCACATTGTTAACAGTATTGCAACATGATTGGAAAATCTGCTGCTGCAGCAAACTACAGTCTGTTGTCTGTTTCATGCAAATATGCTAATACACTACTTTTAATATTTCCCTTACAGATGCATTAAAATTTAGCTTGAAATTTTCCATATCTTGCTTTCTCACTCCCTCATGATCTCTCTGCACCTTTCAGGTTGTGAGCCAATTCCAGTGCAGTATGTTCGCTGGGGGGATCCAGAGCCCATCGCTGCCGTAGTCTTCGCTTGTCTGGGCCTCCTGGCTACACTTTTTGTTACATCTGTCTTTATCAAGTAATTGAAGCCAGCACCTATACTTTTTTACTATACCTTTACAGGATGTTTACATACATATTGAGCACATTATTGAGCTAACTTTACCTATAACATCAGTTTGTTTACCATGAGTGTTTTACTCTAGCTGTTTTTAAACCCTGATGTCCCTGTTTGTTACTGCTTGTTAGTGATATATACAATACATCCCTTGCGGTTTTGAATTGCATGCTTTTGTATGGCTAACAATTAAATAGACACTATTCTAAAGTAAACCAATCTCTGTGCTGTTTTAAGTATCTTTTATCAGCTACGTGCATCTAAATGTTTCGTTTATCTGTAGATTTTGGGACACTCCTGTGGTCAAATCGTCCAGTCGGGAGCTCTGCTACATTATTCTGGCAGGAATATGTCTGGGCTACTTGTGCACTTTCAGCCTTATCGCAAAGCCGCACATTGTCTATTGCTACCTCCAGCGGCTAGGAATCGGCCTGTCCCCTGCCATGAGCTACTCTGCTCTCGTCACCAAGGTACTTTTTTTCTGTTTAGTTGCCAGGGGTAGGTAGAAGTAAAGGAACAAGCATGCAAGGTTCACGCATGTTAGTGCCTTGTTTCACTTCCTATGAAACTAAGTGCGTTAAAACCAGTGACTCATTGCTTTTCAGTTGAATTTGAAATCAGCTTGTTCTTTTAAGCACTAAAATAGGTATTCTACAGTGACTAATTTCAAGATCAGAAATTTAAAAACCTCAGTTTTTATGTATACAGTTATGTCAACACTGATAACCACAATAGTCTTGTCAGTGTTTATTTGTTTTTGTTGTCTTTTCCATTTCTTTCCCCCACATTCTTTTCTTTTCCATACCTCCTTATTCTCATTATCCCTATATAACAACCCCTCTATCAAAACGAACCTGCAAAATGTACAAATTAGTTGTTGACACTGTTGACAATCACACATGCTCCAGCTCAAAGAGAGGCTGGAGTAAAAAAGAAGAAACATTCAGGCATGGTAGAAGTTGAGGGTCTGAATGTGGGCTGAGGTTGCTGCACAAGAACTGGGAAGGGGATTATTGTCATAAATCAGTGCAAGATGTATTATCCACAGTCGATGTAATTGAAGCCTGTATAATCATTTGATCTATTTTTGATCCAGACCAACCGCATAGCACGGATCCTGGCAGGCAGCAAAAAGAAGATCTGTACCAAGAAACCGCGCTTTATGTCCGCCTGCGCACAATTGGTCATCGCCTTCCTACTCATACTCCTGCAGCTGGGGATTATTGTGGCACTTCTCATCATAGAGCCACCTCAGGTGTGTGTGTATTCCTTTTATAATTTGGGGAATGATCATATACATTTATTTATACAACTAGAGAAGCCTCTTCCTTTTTTTAGGTGATCTATGATTACCCCAGCATCCGTGAGGTGCACTTGATCTGCAATCTGACCACTCTGGGGGTGGTAGCGCCGCTGGGCTACAATGGCCTGCTTATCCTCAGCTGCACCTTCTACGCCTTCAAGGTACTTCAGCATAGCATTAGTAAATAATGCAAGGCTAACTCATTTAAGTTTTTCAATTAATTTTATATTATATACTATA
This sequence comes from Heterochromis multidens, assembly GCA_015108495.1. Classification (NCBI taxonomy): domain Eukaryota; kingdom Metazoa; phylum Chordata; class Actinopteri; order Cichliformes; family Cichlidae; genus Heterochromis; species Heterochromis multidens. The sequence continues at coordinate 8,031 of VUQS01054907.1, read as the reverse complement.
TTATATTATATTTTTGTTATTGACATTTTCTCACTTTTCTTTTCCACGTACTGTTCTTTTTACTTTACCTTAAATTGCTTTAAAATTTCCGTTCTTCCTTTTCCCAAACAGACTCGTAATGTACCAGCTAATTTTAATGAGGCCAAGTATATTGCCTTCACCATGTACACCACCTGTATCATCTGGCTGGCCTTTGTTCCCATTTACTTTGGCTCCAACTACAAGATCATAACCATGTGCTTTAGTGTCAGCCTAAGTGCCACAGTAGCTCTCTGCTGCATGTTTGTTCCAAAGGTAAGAAACAAAAACAGACCTAAAAACGAAAAGATTTTCCGTTGTCTTTTTTTGGCATTATCTCTGTTTAGGTTTTTGCCCGTGTCTTTATGCTAACACTTACTTCTTGCTCATTTTCATGCTCAGGTGTACATCATGCTCGCCAAACCTGAGAAAAATGTCCGCAGTGCTTTCACCACATCCACAGTTGTGCGCATGCATGTGGGCGATGCTAAGAAAGCTGCTAAATCTGGCAAATCTTCTAGCAGCATGGCCAACTTGTTTCGACGTCGTGGCTCTGCACAGGACAATATAAGGTACCAGCTGGTGTTAACGTATAAAAAAACCCCAAAGATTTTATTAACAAATTTCACAGAATCAAATGGACTGGTATTTATATAGTACATTTCTACTCAAGTTGAGCACTCAAAGCACTGTCTACTACATGTCTTGTTCACCCAGTCAAACAAATACATTCATATAGCACTTTTATCTGTGTCTAACATCCACACACACACAGAGGGGTTCACCCTCTGACTGATAGACAAACCACTACCACCTAAGCCACGGCTACCCAAAGTTTACAGCACCTGGTATTCCCAGGTGGTCTCCCATCCAGATACTAACCAGGCCCACCCCTGCTTAGGTTCTGATATTAGACATGTTTGGGCATGCTCAGGGTGGTATGGCTGTAAGAGGAAATCAGGTCATGTACTGTAGGATTACCTGGATTTTGAATTTTCAAAGTGTGTCTCATACTCTCCTTAGCATTTAAACTAAAGTAAACTACAGTACTTAAGAAGTAGCTTTTTTTTCTATGATTAACTGTATAATGATGCATTGTGAGACAAAAATCTTTGAACCCATTCATGCCTTTAGAATCAAGGTTCTATTTGGTGCTTGTTAATTTATAATAACAAGCAATATGAGTCCATTTTGGCCCATGTTTTGGCTAATATTATCCATAAATAAATAAAATGAATGTGGTAGAGGTTGCACACTACCTTAACAATGTTGTAGCGTACAAAGAGATAAAATATGAGTGAGACAAAGCTAAAATGGGACAGCTATAGGCAGGAATGATATGGTTGATGTGCAGTCTAACTATCTGCTGATCAAAAAATAATAATAATAGTAATCCAACCATCTTCTTTAGTTGTTTCTGTTCATGAGTCCATCCAAAGAGATGGAAGTTCTGTTGAGATATATTACAGCCAAGAGAACAGCCATCCACGTTTCTTCTTAATCTGTATATGTAGAGCAACATTTATTGCAACAGGCTGAATATGAAGCCAAGAAAAACTGCTCCCAGAGCTGGGAGTATGTAACCTCATTTGGGTTACGTACTCCCAGAGGATCCCTACTGTCTTTAAGGATTTCTCTTTCTAGGAAAGATAAAAGAACATGCAAAGAGACTTAATATTACATAGCAGGCAAAATATAGAACATAGGATAGTAGAAATACTCATGAGAGGAAATGGAACATAAACCTTTTCATAGATTATAGTAGTTTTTTGTGTTATCCTGGTATGCTGTTTACATAAATTGTAAATGTTTACACAAAATGTCTTTTATGCATGTATCTTTACTTACCTCCATTTATATGATTTGCAGTTCCAATGGGAAATCAGTTACATGGGCGCAGAATGAGCGTGGCTATAGACCAAACCTGTGGAAGAGGATGTCGTTCCATGTCAAGAAAAAGGATCCGGTCGAGGTGAATCAGACAGCCATCATCAAGCCGTTCTCTAAAGGTGGAGATACACCTGCAGACAACGGTGTCAAGGAGCAGTACGAAGAGCCACAGGTTTCTCAGTCCTGCTCACCCTCTCAGTCACCTTTGCCCACCATCAGTCAGCATGCAGCAATGGCAATGTGTCATCAGGGAGGAGAGGATGGCGAGGAGGCACAAGTGTTACCCACCTATGTACCTGAGCATGCCGCTGGGGTCAGAAGAAGGGGTGGGGACAACAGCCAGGGTATTGGTACGGTGATTGATGGGGACATTAGCATCATAGGCGTGGGTGACATTGGCATAGGGATGATTGGTGCCACTCAAGGCACCACTATCATGGACCAAATCAGCAGTGTGGTTAACCGTTTCACTGCCAACATCAGTGAGCTGAACACAATGATGCTGCCAGGGGGAGCCACTGTGAGCCCACCCTCCACCACTGCTCTGCCTGCTGCCGCAGACACCACAGCCTGTCCGCCTCAGTACCTCGCATCCAGGAACAGACAGACACCCTCCACTGTCACCACATATGCGGAGGTAACGGCTGTCTCCAATTTCTGTGAGAATCGACCAGCAGGTAAGATTTATGAGCACCTGGCCGGGACTTGCGTGAGTAGCAGACGGGCCAAGGATATGGAGGAGCTCATGGCTCTGACGCCTCCCTCCCCATTCAGAGACTCATCTCTGAGCTCTAATGGCAGCTCACCCCCTTCCTTGTCCCCTGCCTCTGAGGCTGAATATGACCAGCTGCTGCTGAGACATTACAGCCAGAGCTCCTCCTCCCTTTAAACCTGCTCTCTCCACAACATTTTTTTCCTTTTTTATCTTCTATCCAGGGAGTATTTTTAACTCCAAGAGACAAAGCTCCAGACTGGACCAAATTCTTTGATGCCTTTCTTCATGTGGATATTATGAATGTTTTAAGTTTTTTATTAAAAAATGAACAGATGCTTTTTTTCAGATGGGACTGGATGCACCCACACATGACCTCATTGAGTACTGGATGACTTAGAGAAGAATACTAATACAAGGATTAAAAAAAAAAATGGACTGAAATAAACATAAGGGCATTTTAAAGACTTCTTACTGCTTTTCTGACACGTTTCAAGCTCAGTTTTAAACTCCAAAGACAACTGTGATAAGCTGAGTAAAACAAATCAAACTACTTTCTTTTTTTTCCATTGTAAAATGGCTATCCATTTTAATTTATTTTTGTTCAATATTTCATAGGATTATGCCAAAATAGCAAACGAATCCCAATGTGGCATGTGATTCTGTGCAATCTAGGGAGTCCAGGTGTTTAAAAAAAAAAAAAAAAAACCCAAAAAACACTAAATACGGTTGTGTTTTAGTTGGATATTTTTCATTATCCTTTATCATTAGCATAGAAAGTAAAATCGTTTTTTTATGCTTGTTGTTGACCTTATGCATCTTTTGTACTGACAAACTGCCCTTACCTGTAACATTCTGAGACCCAGCTGGATGCAGATTGTATCAGCATGAAGGCATTTACGTGAAATCAAACAATTTGTTGCCAGTCATGAAAGACATAAGAGTGCATTTTTGTTTCCTGATGCTAAAGCGGGAAAGTGCTCATTTCTGCAAATCAGCTATCAGGTTTTTATGTTTCTCAGTGACCTTCTCTTTCTCGAAAAGACAGCATGCACTGAGAATGAAACTGCTCCGATCCCAAGAGAACAGAAGCTTTTTATGTCTCGAGGGTGTCAGGCATTGTCCCAGTGGACACATTCATCAGGTGTCTAACCCACAAACAGCGTTTGGACTACTTGGATGTCTTCTTTAATTCTTTGATCTAGCTGTGACTCAGTTGAATGTACGATAAGTTTCAAGATCTGTAGTGGACCAAAATAATCTTCCACCTCAGGATGTATTTAGCTCTAACATGCTGAATGACTGTCGTCATGTGGCGGATCAAAATGTCTCCAGTTTGCATGATGTCAACATTTGTTTGCACTTTCTGAGGTATGTTTGTAATGAGTTACTTTTTAATATTGTAATGTCAAAAAACTATAATGAATATATACAGTAGCACAGTAATGATACTAATAGTGATGTTGACATGCTTTTAAGGTTAGTTTTAGGAGGAGAAAAGCAGATTTAAATTGTGCCAGATTTTTTTTAGGACTTTACTGAAAAACAGCTTTTTTCAGCCTTGCTTTTTACTTACATATGTGCCAGTGCATTGAATAACATTGTGGTTATGTAAACTAGGTTACTGAAAATCCTACTGTAAGCCTATTTAGATTTCTTATGCCTGCATATTTTAATTCAGTTGATATTCTTTTTTCTTTTCTTCTTTTGTGTCTGCATTTTTTGCCTCTCTGACGTTTAAGGTCAATAATAGTATGGATTCATAGGCTTGCAGCTTTTCCGCTTCTAGGATATAACTGATGATACTCACATGGTAGCTGACATATGTCTGTTTATCAGACATTTTTCTGTTTTCTATTTCGAGTCTGGCTTCAGTCCTTTGGTTCTTTTTTTGTCTGATATTTTTACACAGGCAGGAATGTGTTTATGTTATTTGAAATGTGCAGTATATTTTGCAATGTTTTTTTTCAATATAAAGAAATCATCATGGAGAGTCACCATATATGCATGCATGCAGGCTTGTACCAGTTGTGCAGGTTCATTATAATGTATGCCAGTATTTTTCTGATATGATCTAGAGAATGTTTGTCTTAATCTTTTCATCTGCTTTGCAGATTTAATTCACAACCTAGTCTTCTACTACATTAAAGATTTCCATCCAAAAACAGTGGTTTGCAATTTATTGTAAATGGTCCTTATTTACAATGAAGGAATGGAGAAATGCTTCATCACAAATATGACAATTGTGCTTTATCGCTATTTTCAAAAACTTAAAGTAAAATTTTAATGCCTCTAAATGACTCATAAATACAATAGTACTTGCTGAAGCAACCATTTTATATGAATATATGTATTTTACTGTTGTTTTAGTTTGGTATATAACTCTGGATAACTTTGAATGATATCAAATCTACACTTCTAATCTAAAAATTATCATCCTTTAAGGCACTGATTCTCAATTGGTTTTTTTTGCCGCATGTCCCCCTCCAGAAGTGTAAAAAAGTTTGGAATCCCTCAGTTATTACCAATAAAAAGGGAAGTTGAATTTTTATGAAAATAAAGTACAGCACAGTAGCATGAGCAAACTCATGTTAATTTATTTTAATCATATTAATTGAATTTTTTTCACAACTTGTGTTTTTCTTGCTTGACCACATGGTGGGTTTCAATGCTCCACTGCAGTGGGCAACTGGCCCACAGTTTGACAACCACTGTTTTAATGAGTCACATCTCTTTTTAATGCTGGAAACTGGATTGTGTGCACCCTTTCTCACCTTTTCTAATATAATTCTGTCAAATCATGGTGTGATAATTTATAAACCTAAGGGGAAAGGGATTTCTAGGACGTACTTTATTAAATAATGTGATATAATTTCCTATGTCATACATTGTAGTCCAAAAATGTTTAGTGAGATTAATACTTCAAAAGATGGCGGGCAAAGTTTATTCATAGCTAGAGCATAATAAGCTTTGATGAGTCCAGGGAGAAAGGAAGGGTTCAACAGAGCAACTCATTGTTTAAACTTGTACAGTAAATAAAATACTTTCTTAGGGCTCTAACTGGCTTGCAGTCAGTCTCCACTACATGCACAAATTTTAATAACACATTAACTTTAAAAATCACACCTTTTCACAGAGGTCTCTCTCACACACACACACACTCAGAATTTATAGTTAGTGTTCTGTGCAATGTGCTGCAAAAAGTGCAATTTGCTACAGGTCATGCAGGAATGTAGGTTACAGCGCTTTTATTCCTTCTCAGCAGATCAAAGAAGCTGGAGTAACCAGTTATTACTCATCATTTTCATTTAATTGCAAATTATGAGAATGTGAGAATAATTCATATTCATATTTTCTGTTAGAAACACTAGTCAGTGATTAGAAGATACAAAACTGCTAAATACTGTCAAATTCTTTTCATTCTTTTGTCACATTTTTCTTGGACAACTTAATGAAGTAATCATAGTGATGATGTGAGTCACAGAAATCTCAAAGATTTCTGTGACTGTTTATACACTTGTTTATGCACTTGGCCTGCTGGTGCTGGAGTCCCACAAGTTAACCAAGTCTGATAGGACTCCTTCTTCAGCTTGATGGCTCCCTTCACCTCCACTCCCAGTGCACTCTCACTATACATTTGGGCATGCCAAGCCTGTCCTCCGCCCCACCTGATTCAACTCACTATCACATGGTGACAACTTGACAGCTCAGTTCCCTTCTTCATCTGAGTGTCCAAGACATGCAGATCTGATGATGTGATTACAAAATCGATCATCAACCTATGACTTAGGGTGTTCTGGTGCCACCTGCACTTATAAACACTCTTACTGTATGCTCATACATGGTGTTCATTATGGATAAACTGTGATTGACACCAAACCACTTGGGTTCAGATTGAGTAGGCCATTCTTCCCAGTCACATCCCACCTGGTCTCACTGTTGTTGCCCGTGTGAGTGTTGAAGTCCTCTAGTAGGACAATAGAGTCCTCAGATGAGGCAACCTCCAGCACTCTACCCAGTGACTCCAAGACCTATTCCCTGACCTAAAAGCGCAGGGAAACAACCCTCTCGTCCACTGGGGAAAACCCCAACATACAGACAGACTGTAGCTTTGCCTCGTGAATCTGTGTCCAAGACTCCACAGTTTAGACAAAACCTGGGCAGCGAACAAGTATACCCTACCCACTATCTCACCAAACAGCAAATCCAAATTGGAACAGAGTCTAGCCCCTCTCCAGGGGTTCCAGAGCTTGTGCCTTGTGCCTCTGGGGGTGGGGTCCTGGACAGGGTGAACTGGTCCCTTGTTTTCTTTTTCTTCATAGAAAAATGTTTTTTGCTTGTGAATAATCCTCCTCACTATAGAATAATGGACTTTAAATTGTTTGGAAATGGTCTCAAAACCTTTCCCAGTTTGATGGGCAGCAGTAATTGCTTCTCTAAGATAATTGCTGATTTCTTTCCTCCTTGGCATTGTGTTAACACACAACTGAATGCTCTACACCTGCAAACTGCCAAAACTTCTGCTTTTATAGAGGTGCTCATACTTGCTGACGATCAGTTAGTTAAGTGCATTTGATTAGCAGCACCTGGCTGCTACTTAACCTCTTAATTCCTATGGAAGCAGTAAAGGTGTACTTAGCTTTTTCATGCACTGTTTTTGAATTTTGGCTTAGCTTTTGTTAAAAAAAAACAAATTAAAAAAAAATTGTAATATGTTGTGTTCTTGTTCATAAGACGTGTATTTACATCATTTTAAGACCAGGTAAGGACCAGATGACTTTTTATTATGTTTGCTTTCCATGACTGTATGTTTACATTCAAGTGACAAAACCCTCTACATGTATACTAATCACAACAGTAGCAGGAAAGAGTCAGGTAATGCTACTATAGGGTCAAAAAGAGAGGAGGCCTGGGTGGATTCATAGGTCAACAAAACACTTTACTTTAGGACGTTGGTTTTAATTTAATCTTGTTTGGGTTTGTGTGTTCCCTTGGTATCATTCTTCCTGGATATTTAGACCATCACAGTCTGAAATCAAAACACAAAGCTTCAGAAATACACATATGAATCTCTGTGTGGCTTCCTGTAAAGATAGACCATCCTGTTCTCACAGTTTCTGCCCCAGTCTTTATCCTCAGTTGACAGTGTACCATTTCTGTCTTTCCTGAGTACTTCAATCAGGTTCGATGGATTCAGTCTGATTGGTCGCAATGAGTTTGGGGACCTCAAAAATGGTTGGAAATGCATTGGGAATGGTTCTCATTCTTCTGATTCTTGCTTCTATTATTTAAGGTAATCCTAGATATCTACATGTGCTTTTGCCCATATGATATACCAGCAAAGATGGATATTCAATATTGGTTTTGAAATGTGTATTGGCTTCTGGTGTGACAACCTGCCTTACTATAAT